>JAOXXN010000212.1:5765938-5787297 GCA_026770055.1 Myrmophylax atrothorax
CACAGCCAAGGACAGCGTTCCAACACCCCACCTCGCTCTGTCCCTGCCTGGACAACCCAAGGTCCTGTGCCACTCGCAGTGCATCTCTCATGTCTCTGCACTCCCCCAAGACAGGCCCCACACTGGAGCAGAGATGGGGGATGTAGTTTGTGCTTTGCCGCTCATGCAAGGCCTCCTCTCCCAGCCCTGCTGCCTGTTGTGTGCTGCCACAGTAACAGAAACCTTGTCAATGCTCACTGCTCTATCATGCTAAGCCTCCCACAAGAACTTTCACCCCACAAACCTATCTTGCCTCACAAATCTGCCCCAATTTGTGTAAGGGAGGAGATTAGCAACACTAATTCAAAAGCTGGGACTCTTGTTTTCCCCAGTTCCCCTTATCTTCATATTCAGCTCCTGAAAACTCAGCTACTAAGAGAATGAAGTAATTCGTCAAGCTCTTTTCAATTACCTGCTGTTGATAACATCAGAGTACAATTAGCATCTACAAATGAACCAAGTGCCAACTGCCTGGCAGAAACAGGCGCTAATTTACTGTGTAGGGTAGCCTCCAGGAGCTGGGATTCAGTGACTGCCAGCAAATACTCATTTTGTTATCCCAGCAGCAGCCCTGCTCTGCCATTACCAGCCAGCTGAGAACACATCCTGAGCGACAGCTGGAACATGGGCAGCACAACTGCCACAGCAACGGCAGAGATGGGAACGTGCCCTTGGTCTCTCCCACATCTGGTGCTGTGAAGCAGCAGCAGGAATGGGCTTCACTTGGATGAAACTCGGTCCCTCCCAGCCTGCCAGCAGCATGCCAGTGCTGCTCCTTAAGAGAACATAAGACTCCTACGCTCTAGTAATTCAATATGTACATTCTGAGAGCAAACGTAGGATTTCACCCATATGTCTCCCAACTTACAAGGCAGCAATATATCAAGATATCCAGCTGACAAGCTCCCAAAGAAATGGCCAGGTAATAAACTGTGTCACTTCTTGCCTTAGTGCAAGAATTACATTTTCTGACTCCTGAAGAGCTCCTCAAATGCATTTCATCTTTTCATTTCCCTTACGTTATCAGTTTGTGCTTTCTACTGCCTTTCTGAGGAATTTAATAATTGAACATGGAATACATTACAGCAGCACACAATGTGCCAAGGGCCTGTTTAATTTATTAAGACAGTCTTGGTGAAACTGGGGTGAGTAAGAAGACAGCACACAGCAGACCTCCTGCATCCTGGCAGCAGCTCTGACAGCCTCGGCAATCCCTGACAAATTCTGCTTCATGTTGGGACCTCACCTAGATTGGAGGAGGCTCTGCCCTCAGCTGCTCGGTCCTGCAGGCTCTCAGCAATGTGCAACTGTTCTTCGTGGTACTGCTTAGCCCTCTCCAGGTCCTGCATACATCGAGCTGCGTGGCCCAGGCCAGCATAAGCTCGCATCTCAATGGACTTCTCAGCCAGCTCCTGGGCCAACTCCAACACATAGTTGTGGTAGGACATGGCTTTGTCAAAGTTCCTGTGGTAGTGGTAAGCACTGCCCAGGTTGCTGTAGGCTCGAGCTTCCTCACGCTTGTTCCCCAGCTCCTTGGCGATCTTCAGATGTTGTTCATGGCACTGCACTGCATTTTCAAAATCCCCCATTGCAATGTACACTGCTCCCATGTTGCCCAGCTCCCGTGCCTCAGAGAGTTCATCTTTGGACTGCTTGGCGAGGAGGACACACTGCTTGTGGCTGGCCAGCGCATTGGGGTAGTCCCCGATGGCTGTGTACACGTGGCCCAGGCTGCTCAGCGCCGAGGATGCTGCCTGCAGGGGCAAGAGAGGCAACGTGAGTACAAGCATTCATGGAAACAACTTAGAAATCAAAACCACAAGAGGTCATCCTGAAGGAAGAATGTGACGACCAGCTAAAAACCCCGCCCTCCACAGTTCTAAACCCCTCAGGGGCAGCTAAGGTGGAGGCAACAGGAATGGATGGGGTTGAGTCAGGAAGACATGACTTGTGCTACCTCTTTCTCTGAAGTGTGCAGTGTGTGTGTGTACCTGGCAGAGGGGAAGGATGGCACCACAGAGATGCAGAGTCTACTGAGGAGATGGAGACAGTGACTGCTGCAGAAAACTGCACTCCAGGACCAATCCGAGCTGTCCATGGAGCAGTGCCTCCCCCACAAGCAGCCACACCTCAGGTCACCTCTCGTGATTCCTGTAACACCCACACCAGGTTCTGCTAACTCGGCAAACAACCCTGTATATGGCAGCTCTTAGGAAAGCAGATGAATGACAATATCAACCTGCAGAGAACACTGCAAACAAAAGTCTGCTCTGTCCCACTCTTCATGCCTAAGTTCACGTCAAAGCACCAGGCTCCTGTGGAATGAGGTCAACGCAGTGCCAGAGACAGAAGCAGAATGCACAACTGAACATAGCCAGGCTGCAGGCTGAGCCACCACAAGGATGCTGCAGTCTCTTCTCTCCAGGCTAAACAGCCATCGAATACCTGCTGCTGGAAAACTGACACACTTGCAGCCAGCACTCAGCTGGGAGGAAGGAGACACCTCTATAGCCTCTCTTGCAACACCAGTACGCCCTGCAGTCACCAACATCCTCACATACCCCTGCCTGGCCAAGCACACCACACTCCAAAGAGCACAGTTCCTGTTGCGCAGCACCAGCGTCCTGAGCCCCACACAATCTCAGGACTGCAGCAAAGATAACAGGATTTCAGGAGCTGGAGCCTCTGTCCCTTGGGCACATCATACCTAAATACAGCTCTTTGAAAATCCAAGGACTTACCACCAAGAAACAGCTGTGTTTGACAAGACAAATTATCTGAGAACCAGATTCTTTTGCCCACTGCATCTCCTAGGACACAGGCCTGCCTTCCACCTGGCAGAGCCAGAGCACCCAGCCAGGCAGCAGGGTAAAGAGTCAAGGGCAGGAGTATGTTCCTCCTGCCCAACCCACACCTGCTGCCTCAGCAAAGGCTTTTCACTCCAGTGTCCTGACCTCGACACCTCCACGGCTCCTCCTCTGCTACTCAGCTGCTGCTGTGCCCCAGTTTCAGACCTTCAGAAGGAGCCATCAGGGTGAGGGCAGCAGCTGGCCAAGGGCTGCAGCTCCCAGCAGGCAGCACCGGTGGCAGCCCCAGGCCCTCCTTGGTGCAGGCTGCACCAGCTGCTCCCAGTGCAGACACAGGCACAGCTGGGGAGGGGGTCCTGCCCCATACTGGTCAGACTGGCCACAGCCTCGAGGTGCTTTGGCCCTGGGCCAGCTCTTGAGCAGCACAGTGATATAACTTGTCAGCTGACACTGGTGAAGAAAAGCTCTTATGGGGTCTGAGGGGGCCTGTTTGGAGGCTGCTACAAAACCAACATAAAAATTGATGTTCTGAATTTTAATCCATTTTTACACAAATCTTCATGTCTGTTAATATACACAGAGTACTGAGTCATTTGCAACCTCACTACGATAAAAAACTGAAAAAAACAGACACATGCACCATCTTGCTCAAGCCCAGACCCAAATACTGAGTGGGGCTCCCTACAGGCCTCAGGGTGCATCAGAGCTCCCTTTGTCCTGCTGGTGAGCAACGTGCCTGCTGCTGCAGAACAATCCAGCAGCACCACTGGCAAAGCCAAACCTGGCACAACGCAATCAAAACTGATCCAGCCTCAAACAGTCCTGAAAGACTGGCCACTAGCAGCTGCATCAATTCTGGTATTCATGGGAGGAGAATAGAAATGTCTTTCTGGAAAACAAGGAGTCAGTGAAATCTGGTGCCTCCTGGGGCTGCTAAAAAAAAAAAAATTGGTGGTCATCCATGCATGCAGATTGCTGAGGAGATGAGCTCTGGCAGAGAGCCAGCAGGCAGAGACTTGGATGATATTAACGGGCTATGGCTGGGGAAAAAAGGCATAAATGGAAAGCAGCAGATCTCAGCCTGCCTGTGCACAAGAAAAACTTGACAGAAGCAGAGATTGCTCATACCGCACATGGAAAGAAATCTTTAGGATGTCTCCTAGAATGGGAAGCAGATGATAAGAATTCAGATTAGTGAGGCTGGAAAAGTTTATTTCCAGGACTCCTGATGCCTTTGCCCAAGAGCATGCCCAGGCTCACAGTAAAGACCTAGAATGAAGGGTACAAGCTTGGCAACCATTCTCAGGGTACGCAAAGACACTTGGCTCACGTGCCCGAGTGTCCAGGACTGGATCATCCGAAACCAGGATGCAAGAGGAGGGCAAGTGAAGCAGAAAAGTAAGTAGAAAACCAAAAGAGAAATAAAAAATGAAGGGTGACGAGTTGACAAGAAACAGTCCAACTTGATTAGAGAGCTGGGGCTGTTTTCAGAGACTGGGCTGTGGCTCACACAGACAGCTGGACAAGGCAGGAAGGCCACCTCTGATGTGTCCTCCACTCCAACACTCCTCATATTTTATTCTACAGCAGCTTCCACTGTTACCTGATCTGAGAGCAACACTTCCCAGTCCTCTTGGAGTCTGCATGAGCAGAGCCTGTGGCACTTCTGGCTTTCCCAGGCTGGGGCTAGTTGGTATTTGCAGCAGCAATTTCCAGCAAGATAACCATCGGTGCTCTATGCACTGAGGAGTCAGGGGAGCTTGCCCTTACAGCACTGTTTAAGAACCATTTGTGGTAACATCTGCTGGGGGACTCCAATGACTCACTTCACAGGGTTAGGAATAGGATTCCACAAGATAAATTCATCACGATGTATTTAATAAAATCCCCCACATAACAGGATCCACTGGGAACCCCAAGAGGCTCCTGCACTGGGACAAGAGCATTGGATATTCGTACATCACGAGCAAAAGAGACCGATTTTGGAAGGGAGAGCACAAGGCTTGACACATGAAACAGGACTCCAGCTCTGCTAGCACAGATGTCTGTTTGGTAGCAGGGTGATGGGAGACTACAGCTCCATAGTAGGGGGCTTTGCATTAGCAAAGAAAGCAATGCTTTATACTTCCGACAAAGAGAAATTTTACAGTGCGGGTTGCTTACCCCTCCAATTAAGCAATTTATCACTATAATAGAAAGCAGATTCTTCTGCCACTGAGCTTGGGCACAGAAGGGAGTTCTGAAACAGGTTCCTAAGTGCTCTCCTTTTCTTGGGAGCAAAAGTCAGATCAGGTTCTTCAGCTGAATAAGGCAGTCTGATGTTAGGCAGATGTGCATCACAGAATGACAACTAACAGGGACCTTGCAACTTGGAGAGATGCATTCCTTATGTATTTCGTTCTTGCCAGAGAACAGTCATTTCCTAATCACATTACACTGAAACGAGTCTTCACCTGACTGCACACCTACAGAACACTCTACAATCATTCTAAAATGGGCAAGGGACTTCTCATTCTCCCTGTTTCATGGCAAAAGCATCACACAAAGTACATGAATCCAGGCAAACCTACACAGCACCATGGCTCAACTGCCAAGCCATTCACAGTCCGTACTCTTCCTGAAACCAAAGGCTTCAAATGGAACACCGACTTTCAGATGCTCATTTGGAGATCAAAATAATGCCGCTCCAGTGGAAGATCCATTCACTCCATCTCCTCCATTATTGTTTAGGAGCAAGGTGTCCAGTTCTGCTTACAACACTCATAAAACCAAACCTGAGATAATCCCTTAACAGAACTGCAAATAGTTTTGACCAAGTTAGCAGGGGTTTGATGGAAAGCAGAAGCAGTAACTATGCCACACCATTTCTTAAGAGTAAATCGGTCACTCATACTGACCAGTCTGTTCACATTCAATGTGGGAGTTGGAGAAACACCCCTCACCATGTGGTGCTGGGGAGGAGTGGGCTGCCTTTCTGGGTGGGCTCTGCTGTGCTCCACTGATTCCACAAAGAAGTTACACAAAATATACCAGCCCAGGAACAGTTTAAAGGAGACCTCAGCATCAAGACTGAGCATCGCCTGGGGTTCATGTATCTTTATCCCAAGTAGCCCAAATTCGGTCATAGTCTGACATATTTCTGGACATAGTCTGAAAGGCTCCTGTGTGGGGGAGAATGGTTGACTTGACATGTTTAGTGGTGATGTAAGAAAAGAAGCCCTCGTTTAAAACCACAAGCTTCTCTATGATGGTGACACTGAAGAGTGATTCATGCCCTGGTCAAAGTTAATCCTGAAGAATAAGCCAGCAAGTCACAAAACTGGATCTCACAGGTCCCAGACCACCTCTTTGTGCAGGCAAACAAAGCTCCAGCTCCTACAGCAGCATGTCGGCCTGTGCCAATCCTTGCTAATCTTTTCCATAAGCTGGACGCCCCCTCACTACAAAATCAGTACATGTGGCAAAGCCGTGGCTGAGGTGGGCCTGCTGGAGACCCAGAGAGTGCTGCTCCTGCAGCTGCAGCTCTTGCACACGTTTTCTGCCTAATTTCTTTCACTGCAGCAGGTCCAGGCCTCAGCAGTGTGCTGGGCTTTGCAGTCACTCCGAGAGGAACATAAAACCAGGAGGGTGCATTTTTTCAGCTAAAATCCATGTGCTGTGGAGGTCAAATGGGGACATTCAAAGGAGATCCTCAGGAAGTATTACATTTTCCTCTTGAGTCACAAGTCCAAACAAAACAAAGCATATGGCTTTTTAGTGCATTCTCAAATTTCCTGCACTGGTCAGATTTCCCTTTGTTCTGCTTAATCCTATCACATTTGAACCAGACCAACCTGTATGAATCCAGTCAAGCTGACTCTAAAAAAGTCTGCCAAAGACAGAAAGGCAAAGAATTTATACTCTCTGATACAAATCCAAATGCTGATGGTCAGGCTCTAACCCTGATCACAACACTGAACTCATACTCTTGGCCATGCAGATGTTCAGTCTGAGCTGTAATGCAGCACTAGTGCCCTGGAGGACCCACAATTCCCAAAAGAACTCATACAGCAAGTGTTCTCCCAGCAGCTGGCTGCAAGGAGAGTTTGCCCCAGGTCCCTAATGAAGCAAGACTGCCACGTGCACCGAGAGGCTGCAGTCAGTGAGGCAGAGCACAGCACCACACTTCCAATGAGGTTTTTGATGTACAACCACATCCCAGGTCAGATTTTCAAATCCCAATGGTTAATCAGAGGCCCCTCAAAGATCAGCTGCTTGAAGCGTGAGCGTTCATGGAAACAATATGAACTGGGAAGTGCATGTCCGTAACTCTGGATGCCCAACAGCAGAGCTGAACATCTGGGCCAGACACAAACTGAACTTTAGTGAACTGAACAATGCTGCAGGAAGTGTCCAGGAAGACACTCTGCAGACTGAGTCAAATCTCTCACAAGTTCTCATTAAGCTGAAATCACAATACCTGCAGAACCTGAGACTTCAAGAGCAATGGGATAAAAATAAAGCTTCTGTCCTCTTAGGAAATCAGGAAAATCAATCTACACCCGTCTCACCGAACTGTGCTCGGCTGCTGCGCAGCCCTCCTTCAGCAGCCCTGAGCTGCTCAGCCACATTCTCCCAGCAAGTGGCCAGTACTGAGGTTTCAGTTCTACAATTCAGTTCACCCTCAAGTCCGGTAAAAAATAAGCAATAATTCTGGAAGGATTTGCAAATTCCTCCAAAAGCCAGGAAAGCATCAGTGCTGGTCTCCTGGTGATGCCAGCACTCTTTGGTCCTGCACAGTCCTGAAGGTGACCACACTGCTTTTGGAGTAATGAGTTTATGTCCCATAAAACACAAAACAGTCAAGCCACAGTGAGTCCCAACACAGCCACGATGGGGCAGATGTGCTGGGATGCCCTGTGGAGCCTCTGTCTCCTCAAGCTCAGCCTCCTGGCTGATCCTTGCAAGTCCTGCTGCATGCTTTCCACTGCCAGCTGGGAAACCGGCCAATGCAGCCACGGGTGCACCTGGACTGTACCCATTTCTGAGTATTGGAAGACCATGGGCTGGAGCTGCACATTGGGCAGTTAGAGACTTTTGGCAACTTCCCCCAGAGTGATACTGAAAACACATACTAAAAGCAGCCTGAGATCCGCAGGAAGGCTCTGTGATGCCCAGCTTCGTGATGGGCTCAGAGGCAGAAACAACTTCCACAAGAAAAGCGACCCTTTCTTTCTGCAAGTATCCAGCCAGGAACTGCAAGAGCCTGATCTTTTTATCAGATTCTGGTTTCTGCAGGTCATTTTCCACCGAGTTCCAAGGAATGAAACTGGCCTCTCACCTCTCTGGAGAGCAAAGATTGGGAACAGCCTGACTGACCATTCCGTTGTTTGTGAATCCTGTGTAGAGTGTCAAGGGATTTGGGAAGCTGTTTATTACACACAGGCTAAACCAAGATGCAGGTTGTTTCAATTTCTTGAAAGTAGCTTCAGGATTCAAAAGATCCCTAAATGAATTCCAGAGAAAAACAGACGGTGTAATGGAGAAACAAGGCTGAAGACATAATCTCATGCCCTAAGAATGTTTGAAAAAATAGAAGGCACCACAGTCACCCACTGATCTTGTTGTTGCTTGATCTGTCTGATAAGATACTGGGGGTTTCTCTGACACAAGAACAGGAGGACACACCTGCCAAGTCATGATCTCTGCAGGACATACACACAGATGGAATGTCTCACTTTATGCTCTGATGAGATCAGTAACAAAGAGATGCTCATTTCTTAACAAAAGCTCTCAAGTAATTTCCAAACTCTTCCCTTAAAATAGCTCATGAAGAGGAAACTGTTTGCTGTTTGACACACCCTAAACTCATAATTTCTGCACTTCTATTAGCAGTGGCTGCATTAGCCACTAGTACAGAATAGCAATTAGCAAAGCCCTCCTCAACCTATTACTTCTGGAACTTCAGTCAGATGTGATAAAGCCATAAGAGATAAGGCAAAATTCTTCTCTTGCTCCTTCTTGTTCATATTGCTATAGGCAGCAGAAAATCCACTTCTGGCAAACGACTATGTAATACATTATTTTGAAGCAGTGGCTTCATTACAGAAGAGGAAAAGGGCCAGAAAAAAGCAAAAAGCAAGTGCCTTCTCTGCTGGTTTTCTGCAGAGCTCTGACACTGCAGCAAACACTGCTTTCCTCCTTTTGCCTCCACAGCCTGTCTCTGACATCTTAGTCAATGTTTTCATGCATGACAAACTGCTTTAGCCTGAAGACTCTTTCCAGTTCTCATTTGTGAGGTATTTATATCCTGTCCTCATTTTCCAGATTGTTTGCAAATATAGCAAAGTAACTGCGGTCATAAGATTTTCCCATTTTTCCTTTCTGAAAACTGTGGCAGTTCCAGGGCCAGGCCACCTCTTCATACAGCCAAGAGCCACACAGTCCCCTGGGCAGGGCCACTGCCATGGGCTCCCTGGAGCCACAGCTTGGGAATGGACAGGATTCCCCACACTCTGCCTGACACTGATGACACGGAGCACAACTGAGGACACAAGTGGCCAGCTGAGGATCACTTCAGGATTTACAGTGAGAAAGAGATGAAGTTTACCCTATGAGAAACTCTATTTTAAAACACCTGAAAGCCACTTGGATGCAATGGAAAAGGCCAACTGCTACACATGTGAACCCATACAAAGCTGAATTCTGCACAGAACAGGACAGTGACCAACCAGCCTGTGCCTCACGGCACACGAGAGAGGCCACAGGCCTTTTACTTGGCTTCAGTGAGCTGGTGTATCCTGAAGTCTTCCAGGATGGCCTGACCCATGTCAAGCCAAGAGAAGGCACAGCAGGAGGTACTGCCATGTCACTGAAGCCAGGCGGCTCAGGTATGGCTGCAGGGACTGAATCAGTGACAATGAACAGCCTTTCCCTCAGATCCTACACCAGCCTGAACAGGTATGGGACAGGGAGGCTTCTCCTCTCTGGAAGCAAAGGACAAGGGTTTCTGCTGCAGTGTCCTCAGGCCCTGCTTTAGTGGGTTATGTTCTTTTCCACATGTTCTCCTGGCCTTCTCCAGCACAGGACCCACAGGTTCTATTTTAGGAAGAACTCCTGAAGGACAGCTGTGCCACTTCCAACTCAGACTGTGTTCCAGTCTCTTTATTATCTAACTCAGCAGAACAGAAAAAAATCCAAAACACATTCTGTTGCCTCAAACCATAATTCACACAAGTTCAGGGAAAAGGCTGAATATCCTTAGAGGTCTGCTATCAACTCAGATGTGGCTTGACAGACAAAGCAGGGCAGAAGTGACACCTGGAAAGCATTTCCCCTTCACTTCAGGAAGGGGCAGAAAACCTTGGCTTTTAAGAATTTAAAGATTTCTTTAGAAAGGAATGATTATCTTTCCTTCTGCATCTCCTTCTGCAAACAAACAAGGTGAAATTTGATCTTTGACTTGCACAGCAAGGAGCCGTAGTTTACCAAATGTAGGAGATTTATGCCGAGTTTCATTGCTTTGAAGAGGACTGGGAAAAACTGCCAGAACTGCAAACCTAAATAACCACCAGTGGCTGAGCTGCTTACAAAGTATGTTCAGACAGTTGCAGAATCTGCAAATTCCCAACTGAATCCACGCAGGGACTATGTCTGTCCCAGTAACCATGTTCCCAATGCTCCTCCTCCAGAGATGCACAGTGACTGGTGGTCCCTGTCAGCTCCATGGAAATGCCCTCTGCAGCAGGAAGCAGAGGACCCAGCCAGCTTCTGGAGTCTCCTGGGCTGTGAGCCCATGGTTTCTCATTACAACAGAATTTCTGCATTCTGATGTTTCTGCTGGCACACAAGAACCTTCACAGATATGCCAGAGTAAGGTGACACGGCAGACCCACCAAAGTCTGCTTAATAAACACCTTTCCTCTACGCCACTTAACCACCCAGTTCTAATTATTATCTACATCATGCTTTCTCCTGCAAACCATCAGCATTTCTGAATAAAATCTGCTGAAGCTGCAAACATTAACTCTGCCTCACATCTGCAATCATTTTAAAAAGCATCTTGAGACAGTAAAACCTGGCTCATATCAGTTACTGAGCATACCTGGTGGCTGCAGAGAATTCTCAGAGCCACGAGTGCTCATGGAGATGTCCAGGGGCAGCAGCCCCAGACACAAAGGGTGAGTAACAGGAGGGCACTGAGCCCCAGCAAGTCTGCACCTATTCCTCCCACAAATAGCTGCTTCTAGAGAAAGGTGGCGGGAATCCCTTTAAAACTGGGTCAGGAATGATTTCTGCAAGCTGTTGGGCATCTCAAGTCAACCCAGGGGCAAGATGGCACTGACACAGTCTGTCAGTCTGTCCTCCGCTCTCTGCCCTTCCCTCAGCCACAATCCTGAGAGAAGGGACAACCCCAGGGAAAGTTCAGGGGCACAGACAATACTCTTCCCCACCCATCACCTTCAGTTCACTCCTGCCTGGCAAAGAGAGATGCTGCACACAAAGGAAAGGCCCAGTTCAGCTCCAAATGTGCCCACCAGCCAACAGGCAGGAGCTGCCAGCACCCAGTGGCTTTCTGGCAGCAGCATCCTTCCCAAAGGCTCTGTGCTGGCAGCACACTGTCACACAAGCACTCATTTCATGATGGTTGGTTTATGATCCTGCCATGCTGCCCTGCTATTTCTGAACAGCGGGGCTGTAATTGAAGGCGTCTGAGGGCCCAGGAGAGGAGGGAGCCATTACACTGTGGAGTCCCTGTGGTGTCCATGGACTCTGCATGGCAGGATTCAAGCACAGTCTGTGTGAGGGTTTGGATATTGGACCCAAGAAGGGGCTCCACAGCTTTCCCTTTCCTGTCCAGTTTTGCTTGTCAGCCCTCAGAGCTCCAACACTCAAGCAGTACATCTCTAAATTAAATGCTTTGGAAGGAATACAAGCCTTTCCAAAGACAAGCCTGTACCCAGGGACCCCACCAGCCCAGGGGAGTTTTATTTCCACCTCTGCACGAATTGAGTGGGTCTTAGTTGGAGCTAGTGCCAATAGACATGGCCAAAGGTCAGTTCTCAAAGAATCAGCTCATCTGAATTTCTTGACCAGACACTGCACCTGGTCAAAAAATCCAACCCATCCCTGAACTGAGATGGCTGTTTCATGGTGCCCTTCACAGCATCTCCTAAGAACAAGTCTTCTCCCTCGCTGGCAGAGACCAAACCCCCCAAGGTCTCTGTTGGAGACACAAGTATGCCAAATTCCAGCTACACCTGCTCCATGCTCTCTCTCTCTGGGCACAAGTATCACAGAACAGCCCAAACTTCTCCCCACACTGGCTGAAAGAGCAGATGGCATGCCTGGACACAAGGCCTGTGCTCAGCATGATACGGTGCTTGTAACTGGAGCTGCCCAGACTCCTTATGCCAGGGAAGAGAAACGTTTAAAACCTTGAGTCCCTGTGAACAGCTCAGAGGATTCCCTGCTCCAGTGACAGCCTCCTCCTCCAGGCCTGCACAGGGCAGGGCACACAACGCTCCAGGCAGACCCTCCTCGGTTTATGAGCAACACAACCCAGCAGAGCCCCTGGTACAAACATCTGCAGCCTCAGAAGCTGACAGTCCCTCCAAAGACAGCAGTAACCCATACAAAACAAAGGAGCACTTTTTACCTTCTCTGCCAATTTTCTGTACAGTCAGAGGTAAAACAATTACCTCATTAAAGTTGCACACCGAATTCCCTTCTGGTGGAATTCACATCAGCCGTACTGCAACTTTATAACACTTGCATTATAAAAATGTCTGCAAAGGAGGCCAAGAAAAACAGCTCTTTGTTCAGAGGAAGCTCTGTGGTTAAGATGATGTCATCAGAAAGCGCCAAATTAATTTCCTGTGGTTGCATCCTACAGGAAATCCAAGAAGCTCAGCTTTACTGCTAAACCAAGTAGTCATTTGTTGTCAATAACTGTTAATTATGTGCCCAGATGTGTCATGAACTGAGAACTATCACAATTAGCCCTCATCCCCTGAACTCCCCCGCAATGGACCAGTGGGATCTGTTTAGATCAGTGGCCTGAAGTCAGAGAAACGCTCCAGCCTGGGGCTCTGGGGCTGCTGTGCCTGTACCAGCACAGCAGCCCCTGTGCTGCTCCTCCAGTCCTCGCAATGGGCACGAGCTGCTGCACAAACCCCATGGAAGAGCAGCAGGGACGCAAGTTACACTGTTACCAGCACCAGGGTCCTTGATCAAGAAACCTGTAAGAACAGTGAGGAGTAACAGCTCTTCTGCTCTGCATGAACATAAACAAGGAAATCAGGAGTGATTCAGGAGGTTTTCCAGCTGGTAAAATAATCAAGAAAATGTCTTAACAGCTCCCTCCCTCAGCTACAGTCCTTCCACAACCCACTGAAAGATGCATTTCTCCAAGGCTTACTTGATATTTAACTTACCAAACAGTGTTTCAGTAAAGCACTCAACAAATTCAAGTGGATTTTTTCCATGACTGACCAGTGGAAAACTGATCTTCCTCAGTTTTTAGATCTCCTCCAATACGACTTGTGCTTACATGAATTCTCACCTGCCCTGCTGCCTCTAACCCCTCCCTGCACCTGCCTTATGTCCATCAAACCCTGCTTTCCCACACGCTAGAGGGGAATTCCTGAAGGGTGGGGTAAGTTTTGTACCTGTAACATGCACTAAAATATGGTTCTGTCCACACAGTGAACCTCTGACAGAAATCCCCTGGGACAGCCTGTGCTCAGCCCGTGCAACGCAGGGAGCCCAGCATGATGCCTCAGGAGCTGGATGGCAAATGGGCAAGGCAAAGCAGATCCAGTCCAGGTAACGCTTACACTCTACACAAGGATTTGGTTTCAGGTTTGCACAGGTTCTTTTCCTTTTCACTAGTGTTTACACAAAGCTATTTTATGCAAACACTGGGGACAGGGTTCTTGCTCCTTTCTTGCCCGGAATAGGCACAACTTTAGGATGCAGCCTAACAGAGTCTGGACAGGCAGTACTGAGGACAGCAAGGGCTCTGCTGCAGCAATGTGGGACTGACACGACCCAGCAGCAGCTTCTACCCCCTGTGTCCAGAGCCCCAGAGCCTCTGCATGATGGAAACACAGTTGGAAAGGGAGAGGGAGACGAAAGGACCTGCTAAGAGCACCATGGAGACTGGAGATGGGAAAAGCAAAAGGACAGACCAAACATCCTGATCCTTGCACTCACACATTGTACCTACCAGTACAAAGACTTTCCTTAACAAAAGTGAACACCTGGGAAGAAAAATAGCTTCCAAATTCTTGGAGCAAAACAGGGCAGACAAATAAGGCTTTTTGAGATGTTTGTATCTGTCTGGAAAACCACACAGTGCTGACTTCCAGTTCAAGTTATTTGATAAGCCTCCTACCTCTCTGTCCTTGAGCTTCATGGCAAGCACCAGCTGATGTCTGTGGTTAGTAAGGGCCTCCCGGTAATTTCCTTTGGAGAAGAATGCAGAGCCCAGATTACCATGAGCTCGGCATTCTCCCGTCTGGTCACCTGTATCACATGCAAACAGAACACAGGTCAGCTAACACAGGCTCTGCTGGAAACACCCAGTAAGAACACATTGTACAAGTGATGATCTGGTGCGACAAATAGCATCAGAACAGTTTTGTACACAGCCAAACTCTCCTCTTTGCTGGCCTTCAGAAACTTCTACACTTGCCATCAATCTTATCTTTAGAATTGTTTAACTTTCTTTTTTGGCCAAACACCTGGCAATTTCCCATTCTTCCCTGTTTATTCCTTGCCTGACATTGTGAAGGTCAGTCAGTGGCCCAGGAACAAGGACAGAGCATGCCAGCTTTCTCCAGAAAGCAATTCAGCAGCACAGCTCAGCTCAGCTGTACAAGGAACATCTACGATCATCTTCATGACAGCAGTCCCTACACTGCTCAATGAGTGCTCCTGGCTTGAGCCTTTGGGCATTGCCCTTCACCTGTGCACAGTCCGGCCTTTGTCTCACAACTGTCTGCTCTCCTACAAGACCCTGAGAAGCTGAATGCTCTCACTGTTGTGCAGGATACACTGTACTCAAGAGGGATTTTTGAATTTGATAATTTTTTAAACACTTTTTGTTCATCACTGTCTCATTCTTGTTTTGTTCCTTCCCTGGCTACTGCCCCAGAATCTCAGACCGAGTACCTTTGTCCATTGAATTCCTAGAAAAACAGAGGGCTTCATTTAAGACTGATGTAAGGTTTTGAGCACAAGTCTACCCAGGGAGTAAGAGCAGCTCCCACATACATGACACCAGGTAATCAGAAGACCATGTAAAAGCCCAGGACATTTATTGCTTGTCTGCCCCTTCATACAGGCAGGCAAACAGGGCTGAACAAACCTGCAGTATGCATGTTTCAGAAGTTTCAGATTCAATTTAGCAGCTTATGAAACCCCACAGAAACCTGAGCATTCCAGAGTGATGCTGATCATTAATCCAGCTCTTGTATTGTTCCACCTGTCCGAACCCAGCACTCAAGGAGTGAAAGGAGAATCCTTACCTAAACTCTTGGCTACATCCAAGTCCTGCTGCATGTATCCAGTGCTTTTCTCTGTGTTCCCAAGGGACCAGTATGCACTGCTCAGTGCAGAGAACACTGAGCCCCGCAGCTTCAGGCTGCAAGTGCCAATCTTCAGGGCAGCCTCCAGCACCACCACAGAGGCCCCGTGGTGGCCCGCAGTCAGCAGCTCCTGGCCAATCACAGACACCACAACAAAGGGACTCTTGTCCAGCTTCATCTTCTGCAGCTGTTGGTAGGTGGGCTCCAGGGACTCTGAAGCATGAAACCAAAGGCAGTTACTCAACAAACCAAGTTATTTGTATCAGGAACCACCTTCACAACTCATCTTAGTTTTTTTGTAACCAAATGATACATGAATTTAGGGCCAGACTGTCCAAATGCAACTAAAATTTATTACGGGAGCTTGGGGCTCAAAGGTACCAAGATTCGGCACATCAAGACAGAACACCTGGCAAGCTGCTGTTAGCCTTACAGAAAGCACTTCAGGCAGGCAACATACGCATGTAGAGCAGTCTCATACCAAACTCTGAGGCCTGGCACAACAGAAGAGAGAATATAGAAAATAGCTATGGAATTTTGTAGGACATTGAAAATGGGCTACCAGCAGCATCTCAGATTGTTGCAGTTTCTGCTCCTTGAGCACAAACTTTCAGCTGAACATCTGTGCCTGTCCAGGTACCCAAGCACACAACGTATGCCAAGAGAGGTGACCAAAACCGCAGAAAGAAGCTGCTCCCTCTTCTGCAGGAGATAGTGCTCCTTAGGAATGACAGCACTGGACCTGCACAACCTGCACCTAGTCTAACTGCGTCAGGGAGCACAGCTGATGTACAGCTGTGGGGCAATAGGTGAGAAAGCAGTCAGCCAAATTTGGGGATGCCCACACGGAATACCACATCACCTCCATTCTAAGCACCAGCCTCAGTACCTCTGGGTAGTAAATGAAATTACCTTCACAAGGTAATTCCTACATAGGACAGAAATTTCCAGATGAATTAATTTTGGAGGATGGAGAAAGCATTGTAAAAAAGGAAACACTGACAATGATATTTTTTCATTTCAGTGCTTCTTTGCTCCTAAGCCCTGCAGCCCCCAGCACCATCTGCTGAGGATGAGAATTGTCATGTTGCCTCCTGGGTAACAGTATTAGGACATTTCAACATGAAGTCTGCAAGAGAAACAGAGCAAAGAGCAGACGGCTTCCTTCTCTAGAGAGAAAAATCCTGGAAACACGGACATTATGAAAGAGAGGCAAAACACTGCACAGCTCATATGGCTTCAGTGTCCCTGTGATTTCAAACACTGCCCAAACAGAAGGGAATTAGCACAGCAGCCTTTTTTCCTTCTGGAATGCTATGTTTTGAGAGACATTAGTACCACAGAAGAGCTGTTGATGTGCTCTTCTGGGCTGACGCTGGCATGGAGCATTGAGATGCCCTGTTCCCAACAGTCAGGCATCAAAACATTGTGGGAAGTTGTTTCAGTAACAGCAGCAGCCCGGGCCAGAGCAGCACACACCTCTGTCTGCACTGATACTGGAGAAAGGACAAATGAGTCAGGACTCCATGGGAACTGCTGTACAGACCCAGTTCATCTCCAATGCTCCTCAAGAGAGCTATCACCATCTTGCTATCCCACTCAATCAGAAGGATAGTTTTTGTTCCTCCTGCAACTTTAGGCTCTGTTCTCAGCATTCTCCTGACTCAGCAGAGAAGCCAAATCTTGAAACCTTTCCCTTCAGGCCTCCCGGTTCTCCCATCCTCAGAAGTTCTCAGCCACCCATGGACTGAAACTCGCACCTCTGGGTCCCTCAGCAGCAGGTGACCACCCTGAGGAACTCCCCGTGCTTACCTCGCATGGGAGACTTCATGGCGGCCTCGACCATACCAACCAGCAGCTGGAGGCTCTTGGGGTCCTGTGCCAGCCCCGACGCGAATGCAGCCAGAGCGTCCGCGTGGCGTCCCAGGTACTGCAGGGCCACGCCCTGCCGGAAGTATGCCTGCAGGAGAGAGGGACAGCAGTGCCATCACCAACCCAGCACAAAGAACACCACTGCCCTGACCTTGTGCCTGCAGGAGAGAGGGACAGCAGTGCCATCACCAACCCAGCACAAGGATTCACAAACAACACAGCTGCCCTGACCTTGTGCTGCTGGGTGCTGGGCTACACCACCACACTCTGGCTCCTGGCTACAATCAAACCCACCCAATTACACAGTCTGGTCTGTGACTGCCAACAGCATTGTACCCCCTCACTCTGATCATGTTCTCAGCCTTTTTGAGGCCTCTCAGCTGTTCTGGAGACCACGGCTGGTAACTACTAGTAAGGCAAAGCTTTCCCCCTGGACTTGGCGAAATATTCTTAACTACTTATGACCAGATGCTCATTCTTGAGGCTGCCCAGCACTGCCACACTTGCTGGGTGCACTTTAAATACAACACACACACAGGTACATACACACACACCTGTATACAGATGCACATGCGCTCCTTAGACTGAGGGAAGACACTCAATTCTGAACCTGTTTACGTACTTCTTTCTTTCCCGGGCAACTCCTGAGGTGAATGCGCAATACCTTTAAAGTAGCCCGTATCTGCTGTCACCATGTATTTCCATTTCTACATCAGCAACAACATCAATACACAGCTGCAAAGCACTCCCAAACAGAGCTCCCACACCTCCCTACATCTCGATACCAGGATCCTACACACAGGCCACTCACTTCAGACACAGGCTGTGCTGCACACAGAGCAGAGGCAAAGCCCTGGCCCCCCAGAGGTATCCAGAACTGCCTGGGAACTACTGGGAAAGACAGCACAAAAACCACAATCTAGTATCTGCTCAAAGTACTCAGTTATTTGTAGGACATGCATCTGGTCACGGTGTTATAAAAAGGTCTTGAATCTTCTAGCACCTTGGATGCCCATTATTCAGGTTTTTATCTTCATGCCCAGCAAATAACTTTCTGATGTAAATTTTGCTGCACTTCAGGTTCATTCAAGCCTATTTCAATAGCACAAATAAAGAAGATAAAACATTTGCATTTCTTTAAAAGTGCTTTAAGACGAATATTGCTCCTCAAGACTGATTCCCAGTATTGATCTTATGGCTAAGACCCGCCCCCCACTCTCTCTCCATCCGTAACAGCACAGAGACCTGCACTCAAGATACATTAGGTATACATCTCTGTGAGTCTTTTTACTTAAACAGGACAAATCTCCAATTAATTTCCAAACTGGTATTTCATTAAAGTGTTCAGGCACTTTCGGAATCCAATCCAGAAGGCAGAGACTAAGGAAAATCAGAAATGATGTGAGAAATTTAGAGACATGAATATTTAATCTCTTTTCCATTAGTAAGTCCTGATTGTAGAACCCCTTTTAATGAATTTGATGAAAGCAAAATTCTTTTTATTAACCTTTAGTATAACCGTGTTCTTACTGAACCAAACAAGCCACTGTACTGGAAACCCAATTCAATGTTAATTAGATTACAAGCATGAAGCTTTAAATCAAAGAGAATACAAAGAACTAGCAATTTGCAGCGGCCCCAGGCATGAGTCCTCCCAGCAGTGAGCAACCTGGCACCCAAATCACGCTGTACACTTTTAAGCCCTTTTTTTTCTTCAAAATTATCATTTAATTACTTTCTTTACTGCCTGCTGACAGAGGGAGTGGGACACAGCCCGCCTGTGCCGGGGACTGGCCCAGGACAGCCGAGCCCGCTGCTTCGGTGCTCTGGAAGGAGGGCACGGCCACACCAGGGCCAGCACCGAGCTCAGTGCTGGGTGGGTGTCCCCGGCACCCTGTGCCTCACTGGCACATCCCCAGCACTGAGCAAGGAGCGTCCCCATCCCCTGAGCCCTGCACAGGCTCCAGGGGACAGGAGGGGACAAGACAGAGCAAACCCACAAACACGTGGTTCAGTTCCACACATTCGGAATGTCCCTTATGAAAAGGGCTTTATCTGCACCCCACATGTATTCCTGGAAGTCCCCCTGGAAACCACCTAATTTGAATACAAACACAATATTCAAAGCCCCAAAGAAAAACCCATTAATCACAACTGAAAGGAAGATTTTGGCCTATTTTTCTCCTGCAAAAACCCCTTCATTCTTCGTTTCTCCTCCAGTTTCCAATGTACACAAAAGGCTCTCCACACACTGTGTTCCCCATGGACCTTTAACAAAATAAATAAAACCCATTCACATCACCTATTTCCTCCCCAAGAGGCGTTCACGAGTTAGTTAAGCATTGGAATGAAGACACTGTATCAAGGGAAAAAATCTGCAAAGAGGAAATGGTGAGAATCACCCTCTGGAAGAGGAGAGGAAAAGGGAAGGCCGGGAGCCAGCAGCTGCAGCTGGAGGAGAGAGCCAAGGAGCAGCTCCTGGTCCCAACACAGACAGAGCCTTCCCATGCTGACTGAGCTTTAAATCTTAAATCACATTATATGAAGATACTACAGTGCCTGCTCTACAGGAACAGTTATATTAATTTTCCAGTGGTCCCAAGTAAGAAAAAATGATCAATTCCTTCTAAGAAGATTAAAGCAAGCAGAGGATAACGTTTTGCTAAAGACAAGACAGGAACAGCAGGTGTTTCTAACCCTGGCTCTGCATCGTCGATCCATCTCTTTCGTTTTTTCAGTCTCTGCATCACACTTTCCAGGAACAAAGGACCATGCAAGAAGAAAGCCTCAGTCTTAGCTGAAATTTGGCACTAGATGCCTCTCCCTCAATGGGAAATGTTTCCTCCTATCCTTGCCTTAGCAGGACAGACCCAGCTCTGCTGTTCCCATCTGCACAGATGCAGCATGCCAGGAGCTCCCAGCACCTGCACCCGGGTGTCCCTCCAGCCCGAGCTCTGCACACCCACCCACTGCCCTCAGAAGGACAAGGGGGAGCCGATGCAGCTCTGCCAGCAGGAGCCTTTGGGGAAGGGAAGAGGATTGAAGGGTACGAGGCACATCTACCAACCAGTTGACCCCACTGAGTTCCTAACACTGCACTGGAGAGGCTGTCAGTGAGCATTCCTGCACCCCTACGGCAATCAGAGCCCATGTGTGCCCACACAGCCAGGTGGGCTCAGCCTGCAGCACAACCAGCCGTGCCTCTGCCACGCCACCCATTCCAGGCAGCCAAGGGAAGGAGGCAGGACAGGGGATAATTAGAGCTTTTTATCTGTAGTACCTTTGACAGCACTCTTGATATTCTGGAACCAAAAAAAAGTTATTCTACTTAATTAACTGGCAAAATGTATGTGGCACTTGAGACTTCCAAGCCATGCAGGACACTGTCCCTGTGACAGAGGCTGCTCACACTCCCAGCCCCAGGACAGATTTCAGTGAGGTAAAGCGACATCGCTGCCAGCAGAGAACCCATTCAAAAGGGTAATAAGTCTTCCCATCTTGTTCAAGTTCTGCCACCCGTTTTTACAGACTTGCCTTTTTTACCCCCGGCTTTTCAGAGCATTCCATGTTTTCATGGCTGGAATACAGTTTTTAGTGCTTTTCTCTACCCTCACCTTAATTTTACAAAGCTTGTATAACAAGAGAAGAGCAGAGAGGTGACCCTGCCCCTCAAGTAGTGGCCAGGCCACAACGGGGTCAGCATCTGCCACTCCAGGCACAGCCCCTCTCTGCAATTCCACACACAAGCCTTATTTGTTCTGCTCAATTTACCGACCCGTGTCATTTCTGCATACACTAGTATTTTCCATCTGTGTTCATTACAGCCCATTTAATGCAAAAGGAGAACTTCTATCTGTCCTACGAGGAGCTGCCACGGGACTGACAGCTGCAGTGTCCAGGCAACACAAATACAAATTACTTATTAGTTTTTTGGTCCTCATCATCTGAGATCCCACCTAGGTAATTGTCTACACCCTGAATATTAGATTTTCCCATGCAATCCAAAACAGGATTAGAATGCAAATGCCATCACTGAATGGCCAATATCAACAGGGGTACTGAAATTTTT
>JAOXXN010000212.1:5788097-5816426 GCA_026770055.1 Myrmophylax atrothorax
ACGTGCATGGCCGATCCCCTCTGCACGCTCCAGCCAAGCTTCTGCCCACAAGGGCTGTGACAACTGAGACTGTGCTGGCTTTGGGATGTCCCCCTGTGTCGCACCCTGCACACCCTCCTTTCTGCAGGGGTTGTGTTGTGATCACAGGCCAACCTGTCCTGCCCCCCTGCCAGGGTTCCCCTGGTCCCCCTGCCACCAACCCTCACACCACAGGCTCATGGACAAGGCATAGTGCTGGCCAACGTTAACTGGGTAACAGAGGAAAAAAACTGGAACAGCATCAGAAGAAATTGGAGCAGAAAATTGTCAAACGAACATGGAAAACTTGAAAAAACCTCCTTGGCCTCAGACAAAAGCTCACATTGTACACAGGGGAGGAAATTCAACCCCCCTTCATACTGCTGACATCTTCAGACCCTGGACAGCCAGCCATTGGGGCAGGAAAAGCAAACATGCACACAAACCTCTGCCATAACAGTCCCTTGGTTTGCCAGATCAGGAGACAACACCAGAAACAGCAGGAATACTCTATGATGCTTTAATCCTGCTGTTTTGAGCCTGCAAAACACCTCTCAGGCAGCCAGACCGACTGTGCCCTGTGGCTGACCAGTGCCATGTGACGGCCCAACAGAAGCAAGGGAATGTGGGAACAGCTGCCACAGCCTCTCAGGGCCAAGCACCCGGTTGAGTATGTCCTCTCCCCTTGTAACTGCTTTATAGCCAAATTTGAGAGAAAAATATGGACAAATCTCTTCTGTGGGATTTCAGGAATGTGAGGAGAGGGAAGAATGTGATTTAATTCAGAACACATGCAGCACATGCATAAATACTTCTGCTGGCCACATGAGCTGAACTCCCACTTTCTCAAAGTTAAGGCTGCACTCCAGGTAACACTTTTCCTTCACAGTCCTATACCTGGCTGGCACGTGAACCTCCACTGTCAGCCTGCCCTGGAGAATCAGCACAACAGATTTGATGTCTCTGCAGCCTTGTTTCTTTATCTTCTACCTGTTTCCAAGTTGCCTCTTACAGGTGGAGAAAGATGGAAATTATTACCGGAAAATGGAAACTTCCTCTAAACCCCATTAAGCCTACAGAAAAAAACAGGAGGGATGTTGTTTGTGTAAAATATCTTGCCTTATTTTATTCAAAGGGCATTTAATCATTCTTATTAATTGTTCTTCCACTACCTGCCAGTGGGATTCTGTTTACAGACCACCTGCCCACCTGCAATAAATGGAACTGAATCAGTAAACACAGAGTCAAACGGTTTCTTACTTAGTTGAAGTTAACAGTTCAGCTTTTCACAGGGCTTACCCTTGTTCCATTGTCACTCACTTCACGATCACTCTAGAAACAGTAGCTACATCCTGGATCTCTTCTTCAGAGGACGTCCCTCTCTTTCCCTAACAGGAGGTGCCAGCAGACAATCTTTCTATCAGCTACACCTCTTAAGCCTTATTTAATAGCTAGAACCAGCCAGGAGTAGAGGAAAGTGCTGTAGAGGAGCAACAACCAACCTGCCAGTGCCCAAGCACAGCACAAGGAAAGCATAACCAGCCTCTCGTGTTTAGACCAACAGGCACAGCAGTGCAGCATCTGCTACAGTTCCTCTGCACGTCAACGGGGACAGAGTTTGGCGCAATTTCTGGCTAAACAACTTCTTTCAGAAATTGCAGAAGAAAAGATAAGCCACCACTCATTTTGCTCAGAAGTAACACCCATCTTTGTAAGATACTATTAGAGACTTAATAGATACAGAATTATTCAAAACAAACTATTCAATTATTCAAAACAGCTAGTTGCAGGTGGCTTCTCAGAAAAGCTCAGGAGAGAGGTAGGACTGGTTTGACCACCATATTACCTGGTGCATTGTTTAGTTTCAGCACTGTACCATCATTTAAATTATAAATTTATTTTCTCCAAATCCAGGTGCCCTTCCCCTGCCCCAAAGACTGGAAGCACAGCCAGCACAGATCCACTGCAGACACGGCTCCTGCATCTTGGCTCACTGTCTTCCAGCCAGCACTGCCTGCCAAGGACAGACCTGATGATCGGTGAAAAGGGAAAAATCAAATTTGCAAAAGTACTAAACATATACATCTCTTTGGCCAAGGTGAACATGGGAAAAATTCTTCAGCAAGGGCATCCGACTTAGCAAGTTTTGCCAGATCATTACTCTTGTGATGCAAAGGGGAGAAACATCACCACCATGTTTCCTTACAATGACTCACCTCCTTTATCACAGACCTCTGAAGCACCAAGTAATTTAGCAGTTGCTATGGAAACTGCTAGTTTTATTGAACAGCCATGAAAGGGTCAAAAGGTACCATCAAACTGGCCAACTGTAAATTATTTTCCTGCTAAACATCTGCTTTATTTTAGTTGCCCTACCACTTCTTTGTTTTGTTTTTAGAACAGTATTTGGATGGACTCCAGAACAGGTGTCATTCTTTAGTGGGGCTACAACAGCCAAGTCCAAAAATAGCACTTTTCATGCTCTAATACACTGTAAAACCCTTCATACAGAGGAACCATACTGAGGGAAGAATACCTAAGGACTGGGGACTCTGCTTCCTCACAGACATCAGCACTGATCTGAGACAGCAGAAACCAGTACAGAGCTGGTTTTCATGGTGATTCCCAGGGGTTTCACACTGCTGCTTGCACCAGCCACAAGATGAACACCAGATTTATCCACTTATGCCTTCAGAGAAGAGACGAAACAGCAGTGGAAGAGCACTCAGCTCTTCTCACAGAGCATTCGGCCCTTCTCAACTCTGCAACCCCAAAACAGGACAATCTCTCTCACCAGCAAGGGCCTGTGCTCAAGGAACACAGAAAACATTGCATTGCCTGCACCAGATTAACAACAAACAATGTAATCTACCTTCCTTTGTTCATCACACAGAAAATGGCACCTGAGATTACAAATGCTACTTAGCAGCTTCCATTCCTACAGGTCAGGAGAAAAGCAGGAGTACTGGCTGCATTTCCAACTTTGTTACTGGAACTCACTACATTTGTTTCACTCCCACAAAAGTGCCAAATTCCTTATTAACCCCGTTTATTGCACGTGTGTCTACTGTAAACCCCAAAACACCAGCACAAACCAGAGTGTGGGGCAAGGTTTCCTCTGTGCAGGGCGTGAGCAGCTCTCCCATGCTCAGGCCCTCTGCATCTCTTCACAGACAGAAAGCTGCCCTGGGCAGCCTCACCTGGAAATCTTTACTCCAACAACTTCTGCCTTTAAGTGGCAACTGTACTTAATTCAAGTAACGGGAATGGGCAGGAGAGAACATTTTATTACAGAACATACCTGAGGAGGTTAAGAGGCTGCACTCTTTCTAATGACAACCATGTCCGAGTTCTTTGCCCAGAGCAAACCAGTAAAAGGCAGGCTCTGCTCCCTCACCATGCACTCCTTCTGTTCTTCATTTGGCTGAAACTATCCAAGTGATGACAAAGAAAGCAAATGCTATATCTGTGTAGACAAGTTCTGGTCTTTCTCACATAACCTGGGAACTCCATTACTTGTGTAAAGTCCTGGCTTGGAGGAAAATATTCTAAGTTCTGAAGTATTTGGCATGTCTTGGTATGGAGACTCCAGCCCTGATTCAGACTTTCCATCCCCAGGAATCCCAGGAGAAATGAAGACATTTCTCTGAACATCCACAGGAAAATTTCTCCTCTGTCAGGCAATGAGTTCATTGCATTAATTTCAGCTCCCTTTTCTAAAATTATCTACCACAGACTAAAACTTCCACACAGTGGAACACAGCAGATACCTGAGCAGTGCTCTGTTATGACACACTTGGCAGAAGGGCCTCTCATGGTGCTGGGCCTTGCCTGCCTGCAGAGCTCAAGTCTGGACTCCTGAGAAAGTTACCAAGGCTGTACAGAAACTGAAAATCATGCAAATACAGCTACAGAGACACCAAAACCAAAGAGGAATGTTGATGTGTCACAGTTCCTTCCAGCTAAGAGGAACTCATTACATCAGGACTCTGACACAGGCAGGTGCCAGGTGGCAGCAAAGCTTCCTTACGTGCAAATGTAAGTGGACATGCCAGCCAGGAGAGGCCTCACAGCTCTGGAGGCACAGCTGGAAACGCTGCAGGACAACGCCGAGCACTGCCCTGCCCTGGGACCACAGCGTGGCCAGAGGACGGTCCATCCCAGCTCACTGGAGAGCGATCATCTGGATCATCCCAATCATCTGGAGAGCGAGTTCTCTCCTGACTGACAGACATGGCAACTGCCTCTACAAAACCAACAGTGTGAGGGTTTCTGTACTGAGGATCTGTTTGCCATTCTGCCACACAACAGCCGAGGGGCCCCTGGAAAGGCAGAACCCTGAGCACAAGGCACATGTACCAGCACAGAACTCAGCTGTGCTCCCGAGGACAAACCCTGCCTTAACTGCTTCCTGCAATTTCCTCTTCCACTGGCCCCTCTTTAAGCATTTCCAAGAGGATGTTCTGACAACCAGGTCACTTTGTTCCACTGCAGCATTCATGCAGGATAAATGCAGCCACAGTGAAAATTAAAATGTGTCTCTAGGGAAGGAAAAAGTTTGTAATAATTACAGTTTGCTAAGAAATCTCCAGCAACACAGATGGTCACAGTCTCTCCCCTGTCTCTGAACTACACAAATTTGAACAACCTTGGGTAAGAGGTTTAATACAGTAAGCAGGAAAATCTCCTCCACAAGGTACCAAGGGCGAGCAGGAGAACAAAGAGCAGAAAGCACTGCCTGCTGTTTGTCACCAGTCTCAGCCCTGTCAGGGTGCCAGGAAGGGAACAAGCAGGTTCAGTGAATAACTGAAGACACAGTGATGAAATCTCATAATGTCAGAGACATAATACAATTTTGTAGGTTTCATCACAAAGCCTCTGAATTTCCAAATAAGACACACTGAATAATTTATCCCTGTGTCAGTACTGGATCATCAGCTGTTCACTCAAAGCTAACAATGGTCCAGCACACTTCAAGACACTTGAATGGGTCTGAACAGACTAATGAGCAGGGTCCAGAGGGAAAAGGTGATGAGAGCTCAGCCCACTCACCCTTCCCAACACCAAGCTCAGACAAAAGCATACAGACCCCTCAGTCATGCCCTGTGCATGAGCCCCACAGGTTATGCACCTGCTTTAGGGCCACTCAGCACCACCTCTCCCTGGTGCTGCTGCTCAGCACAGAGAGCAAGGGGCTCAGTTGCTGGGCTGGCTGCAGGCTGGCATCTGCCACACTGGCACCCAGACCCAGGCTTGTCCAGCTCAGACCCAGAGGCTCAGCCTAGTTTATGGAACCCTGCCAGTCACATGAGCCACAGCATGGGACAATGAAAAGAAGCCAAAGGATGCAGCTCCATCCTTCTCCTCTGAAGAGCCCTCTCTCATACAGCTCACGCCAACATGTCCCAAGGAACAGACTTCAAGGTGTGTATTTGGGGAACAATAAACACGACCGGCAACACGAACCGCGAATGTGCTTCTTTCAATGTGCAGCACTGTCTGCTGTGGCACCCCTGAGCCTGCCCTGCCACTGCCATGGCCATGTGGAGCACAAACCCTGCCCAGCTCACGGGGCAGCACAAACCCTGCCCAGCTCATGGGGCAGCACAAACCCCACACAGCTCACGGGGCAGGCACAGCCCAGCAGAGCTGCTGAGCCCACGAGGGCCCCATGGGCCCCACTACAGGGCACTCACACTGGCACCTGGCTCAGAATCCCACAGCAGCTCCCTGTCCTGGCGCAGCTGCCTGGAGCAGCATTTGCAGCACTGGCTCATGCACATTATTCTCAGCATCCACAATGCCCAGCAGTAGAACAGCTGCTCCTATCCATGGTATCTCTGACCCCACAGCCACAGCTCTGTGGCACCAGGTATCACTCCCTCACCAGGCCAGGCAATGAACGCTGCACAGCCTTTGTCCAGCCATCATTAGGAACTTGCCACGTAGTTATGTGCACTTAGATTTTAACAGCTGATTTTAATGGTTTTGTGTTATTTTCACATTTTAGCTCGGTAGGCACATGTGCAGCAACCCATATGCAGCCTATTTAATCAATAACTGTACGGAAGCAGGTACAAATCACTGCACTCCAAGAGAAATTGCACAACTGTCATGTCCAACCATCCATGATGGGATCAAAGAGCACAGCTCAATCTGTCTGGGAAATCTGCTTTCCTAGAAATCTGCTTTAGATAATATGTACACACAGGAGCTTCACACACAACAAGCTTGAAGGGTTTAAGTCAATTCTCAAGGACCAAAGGCTTACCCACATATTAACATCCTGAAGCAGTCCTCATCAATACTGACTGACCTGGTGGCATGAGTAATTACCTCCTAGTTCACCCTTTAAATGACAGAGGAATCCTTCCCAGCTGAGCTACTCCCCAGAGTATCTTGCTGGGAAGAAAGAGCAGCATTCAAAAGCAGAGCTGCATGCCGGTAGCTTTCCCTGAGGAAAAGGCAAGCAGTCACCAAGGAATTCCCCTTTCTGCCCACACTGACAAGAGTCTTGTAATGTATCTGATTATTTCAGAGAAAAAAAAAATGTAATACAACTGCTTGCATGTATTCTTTTGTCTTTTATGATAATAAATGTTTTCTATTGTTTCTCTTTAAAATCTCTTTCATTTAAATTAAAAAGTCTAGAGTAAATTGCAGTAAATTTTCTGAGGTATTAGTTATGTTCATTCATTTACAAGATACAACAAACTTTTCCCTCTGAGACCTCCTGGTCTGCTCTGCTAACCAACCATCTCCGGTTCTACACTGTCTTTCAGGAGGAGCTCCTTTTCTTTCTCCAAACCTGACGCCTTCAGAATGGTCCCCTGGATCGTGCACACTGCTCAGCTGTGCCATCCAGTGCCAAAGGGCTGTGCCAGACCCTCAGCTCATACCACAAAGCGTTCCCACTCCCGTGCACGACTTGCTCACAGCAACTGGGGAGTTACCCACCGAGCTCTGCTCCCATCACTGCTGTGAGCTCTGGCTCCAGCCATGAGCTGTGTGCAGCATCTGGCCAACAACACTCAACAACTACTTCAGTCATGATCATCAAGATAGGTGCAACAATGCTGCAGAAAACATTGAGTGCCCACGTATCTACAGCTGGAGTGGAATTAGAAATCACTGTCTGTGAAGAGAAGCCAGAACACTTGACCACAGGGAATGCCGACCCTGAACAGTCCTAACCACAGCCTGGAGCACTCTGCTCAAAGGCTCCTGAATGCCACCACTGATACACTGGGGCTGTGGCCCCAGTGATTGCCAGTAACTCCCCACAAAGAGTCAAAAATGCCTAGGTGCTAAAAAGGGAGGAGAAATCTTCTAAACAGAAATGGAAAGTGAGAATTAAAAGTCTGGAAAGAACTGGTCATTTAAATGACAACATGTCAGACAAAGGCAAAAGACAAGGAATGAAGAAATCAAATTCACTTATGTAAGCCCATGTGCGCACTCATGCATATGCAACAGAAAAAAGACAGCCAGCCCCAGATCAATCAGGCTAACGTCATATGAACATTGGAAAGCACAGCTAAGAGTTAGTGTGTGTCCAGCAGGATGGTACAACTGCCACACCTGCTCCAGTGTTACCAAGTCCCTGCACTGTCCTGCAGCAGCTTGTTCTGCAGATCAGTTAAGCAGTCTTTCATTTCATTCTTGCATAATCCAGTGAAAAACAAGAACATCATCCTTTACATCTCTGTTAACACTTCAGTAAATAATTCCAAGCTTTTCTCTCGTTACATGGCAATCTTTCAAGACATCTGTTCTTTCTCATCACACATCATCAAATGTACTTCCAATCAGAGTGCCACAGGTCCAGAAGGACATCACTGTACAAGATCATAACCACCACACTGGGTCAGAGAAAAAGTCCCTGCAGGTGATTCTGGCCACAGCCAGCCTGGATCCCACGGGAGGGGCAGAGCAGGGATGCAGTGACTGTCCTCAAAACCCTTCCCCACACTCCCACCTATTTGTGACCCAGTACAACCTGGAAATGAGCATATGCACTACTGCGTTCCTTTCATGTTTTTGAAGCTGTAACGCTGTCATGTTTCCTCTGGGACACAGCAGCCCACACCTCCACGCTGCCGTGCCTGTTGGAGGTGAAGGACACACCTGTGCTTCCCTGGAAGCCCAGGGAGACTGGAAACAAGAGTTTCTCTGAGAAAAGAGGTCCCTCAGACTGAGGCGTGGCAGGATCCGGCCTCAGCAGCTGGAGACACCTCTGTGCCATCGGGCACCCAGATCTCACCAGTGGGGACTCAGGGCCCGGTCCCTGTAAGCACAGGACATGCCCTGAGATGTGCTCACCCCCCAGCAGTGCCGGGCCTTGCACACAACTGGCTCAGCTCAGAGGGATCCTGGCCAAGTCACTTCTCTCTGTGCTGCAGCTGCACAGACCTGCAGAGCAGAACACCTCCTTTCTTTGCACGGAATGCAAGACCCACGTGTGAGGAAATGCTCCAAGTGCTGTTGGGCAGGACACAGAAGCCTCACCACAGTCCATGGCTTTGACTGGGAGAGGCCTGCAAAGCTCCATTTTTCATTTAACCAGACAACAAATAAGTGAAAGTTAAAAACTCTTCTCTTAAAAAATGAAACAACTGGGAAGTGCCTTTTTCTGGGAACCAACTGCTTTCACAGCAGCATGACAAAGGTTATTTTGAACTTACTACTTTGACTGGATCAGCTGTAAGGAATTATATTTAGTCATACAAGTCTGATCTATAAATGGAACCTACAAAAGCAATTACCAGAGCTTCCACTGGATCAGGAAGCAACAGCAACCCTGTTTGATGTAAACTGCAAGGAATATTATTTATACTCCATAAGAAGTCACAGTAACACAGTCCCCTTCCAGAGATTTGCTCTGAATATTACAGTTTTCAGTGAACAGAGTAACAAGTTACAAATTCCAGCCATGCTCTCTGCTCCTTTCTCTTTAACAGCCTTACAGGTAAAAAAGACAATCATATCACACGATTTGAAGGGACTATTTTGGCTCCTGTTCTGTCCTTAGAAACCAGATGAAGGAAGAGTTAATTAAACATGCAAGAGATGGAGTGACTAAGAACCAAGATTTTTTTTTAAATAGATTTTTATACCTTATTTTGGTCTGTTTGGACACTAGACTATGCAGAATCTGAGGGATGTGTGAACCCAGTGGGTCTCTCTCAGCCCAGTCCCTGAGCACACTCATTTTCACTACTCAAACCACTGCTGTACCAGTGGCTCGATCAGGCAAACCTTGTGCAATTGTGCATTCCTGAATAGACTGCTGAAAAAGTGCAGCCTGACCAAGTTTGCCAAGGACACCAAACTGAGTGGGGAAGTGGACACTGGGGGAGGGAGAGCCACCCTGCACGGAACTATAAACTCTGGCATTTCCCATTACGTGAAGGGCTGTTCGACCCAGCAGCCTTCAGTTTGTTTTCAATTCCCTTCTATCAATCCCTCCAGCCTTTCACTCTTTAGTTAGACATTGGGCACATCACATTTTATAGCCTACCCAGCATGGACCATGGAATCACTGCTGACCAAATAGCAAAACAGGATGTTCCTTTGGCATAATACACACAGACCTTTGCTTGCTGTCTCTTCCCTCACAGAGGAAACTTCAGGCTTCAGTGTGCATTATCTGTATCACACAGATGAACAAAAAAGGCAGCAATTTGCCCCCATCCAGAAGACACCAGGTCCTTGTGCAGCTGCTCCCCCGGAGGCAGAGCGCTCACGCTGCAGGCAGCAAGTGCTCATGCTTTCTGGTCTGTAAGCTGGAGAAAACCTGACCCACCACCCCTGCACAGCATCCATCCAAACTAACAGAGGCCATCTTTCTGAATGGCTTCTCTTCAGCAGCGACTGAGGCAGGACACAGCCCAGCGCACCAGTGCCACCAGTGCCGAGCGCCTCCTGCCCTCACAGTGCAGGGACAGCAAGCCCAGACCCCACTCACACAACAGAGCCCACAGCCAGAAAACAAGTCAAACATAGATCAGTAGATGAGGAAATCCTCTCTAGTATCTTTTCAGGAAAACTACTCTGAGCCTGAAACCTGCCTAGGGCCAAACCTTTTTGAGGACCACCTTGGTATTTATATTCTGACTTGTGTTACAAGTCTCTCCATAATAAAAAACCCAAACAAAAATAAACAAAAACAAAAACAAATTTTAAAACAAATGAAAACTTTTTACATAAAACCCAAAAAATTTCCCATGTGGGAAATCATGTCCTCATGAGAGGTCTGCCTGCCTGTCAGCCGACCATCAGCTGCTGTCCTACATCAACACTGGCAAACACCACCTCAGACACCAGGCACTCCTCACACTAGAACCTTCCCTGGAGGAAAGCAGCACACCAAACAGTGTAGTTGACTGTGCATTTCATGTACAACTGTGAGATTCGCTAGAGTAATCCAGGGGAAAAGCAGCCAACAGTCACCACATCCCCAACAAAACCATCTGCTTCACAGCCAGCAGCCCCAGCAGCCCAGCAGCAGAGCAGCCCCAGTCCCAGGCACAGGCACAGGCACCTCTCATGCCACACGCAGCACCTTTCCCCTGCCACCTCTCATCTCTCATTTATCCTAGGTGGGCACACAGCAGTTAAAGACCTGGGAAGGGATAAATGTTTGTTCCTTCAGTAACACAGTCCTGTTTAAAAAAATAAAAAAGTAATTCAGCATGGTCTGAAGGTTTCAGTTTCAATCATCTCCCCTTCGCCCTTTCACGCGACTGTTCCTAAAGGAAATTCCGCTTCGAGGCATCACTGTCAGGCACCTGAGTCAATCAGCCTCTTCTCTGAAACACATAACACCAAGTGAATAAGCTATGCCACTGCTTTTAAGGACACACATCCCTATCCTACACATACACACCGATGCTCTTTCTAGCAGATACTCCTTACATGGCCAGCTGCGTGTCCCTTCACACCAGGCACATGTACAACCTCCCTCATCATCCCCCCGCCCCTCCTGGCTTGTGCCAGACCCCACACAGCCAAGCACAGGCTCAGAGGGCAGGGACAGAGCTGACCCAGCCGAGCTGGCCCGGGTGACAGGGCATCACCTCAAACAGGTCATTTATTATTCCCAGCTAGACTGGAAAAAATAAAGTGCTAGGACATTTTACACTGCAAAAGATACGCCAGACAATGTAAAAGATTTGCTTTAAATTAACAACAAGGTAAAAAATGCAGCTAGTGATGACAACAACCTTGCTCCCAGGCTTTGGTACTGTAAGCAGCTGAGAAAGAAAACTTTCAAGCCTGCCCAGAAGACCCCACACAGCCACTCCTTCAGTCAGAACAGATTTTCATCTTGAAGGCAAAGATTCAGCTGGAACCCAAGTCTGGAATTTCCACAACGTGTTTTGCATCTATTAGGATATTACTAACATCAGCAGAGAAGATAACCAGTCAGCTCATACAACAGCACAGGCTCATTTAAAGGTTGTTAAGAATGCAATTTGGTGGGAGAGCTATGAATGCTGCTGCCATGAGATGCAGAGCACAAACACCTGGAAGAAGGTGTAAGAGCAGTGTCCTGGAAATATCTAAAATATCACTAATTCCTACAATTGCTAGTTCTGGAACTAAGGTCCCAGGTTCCACTTTAACATCTAGCTGAACAAACTGCTGAACCAAAGCAACAGCTGCTGACCCTTGGAGCACTCACCTTCTGAAATCCCGGGTACCTGCAGGACACATGGACAGAGAGGTGACCTCTGTCAGCCTGATCCTGTTAACCGTAATGGAAAAGCCAGGAAAGGCCTTTTTCTGACAATGCCCCACTCACTGCTCTGTTCAGCAAGTCCCACCCAAGCTGGATGGACCCTGCAGATACAGCCACTGAGGCCAAAGGTACGTACAACCAGAGAGCTATTTCTGCATCAATCCTGGCTTTAAACTCCTGCCTCTATCTGGAACATTTTACGTGTGTTCATCAGTTAATTAAAAAGCAGTAGCTTAAGTCACTGGATTTATAGTAAGAGACAACTAAACATCCTAACCTATTGTTGGGAAATTTTCCTGTTTAAGAGCTGTTTGTCCCCTGCTAATTTAATCCCATTTGCCCCATCATCCCACCCTGAATAATCTCTCCCTGACCCTTCCCTGTTTATACACATTCCACAATCACAGACTTTCATGTTCCCCACTCACTCAATTATCCAAATGATACAAATTCAGCCCCTTTGATCTTTCCTCATACATCAGTCCCTCCAGGCCCCTAATCACTTTTTTTCACTCTTCTCTGAACTCCCTCCAGTAATGATGTGATTCTAATCCTCTGAAAGGAGAGGCTTTTGGCTCCAGTTCTTCACACAGATGCAAGCAAGCTAATCAGAGAGACTCCACTAGCTCCATGCACAGCACTGTCACCAGCCGCCATGCATTAGACCATGACACTGAAACAAAGATGGAATTGTCTTGTGAACACTGGAGAGCCAGAAGCTGGAAGGAAACACAACGAAAATTAAACCAATTAACTGATCAGTGTTTTACAGTCACCAGGACTTTAGGAGAGGCACAGTTGTCTGACAGATGCTGTGAAGAAGGCAGGGTAACCATTCCAAGGTGTAACAGAACTGCAGGTCCTGTAGGAGCTTCATGATAATTAAACACCCCAGGAAAATGGTGCACAAAGCAAGTCCTGGGGTTCTGCCCACAGCCTGAGAGCTGTTTCACAGTTACCACAGGCCATCCTGCAGCAGCTGCAAGTGATACAAACCCTGCTCGTCCTGATCCAGTGCCTGACAGCCCACCAAGGCACACACTATTCACACCTTCACTGAAGGCCCAGACAGTGTAAGGGGCTCCAGAGGCTACGCAGGACCTGTCAGTGCCATCACCCAGGTCCAGTTTTGAAAAATTTCCAAACCGAACTACAACAAACTGACTCTAATGTGACCCTTTAAGTTCTACGCGCAGTTGTGTTGCCTGATTAGCGTATTCTTTGCTACAGTTCTGGCAAAGGAAGGTACCTTCATCAGAATCCATGGGATTCACCTGTTGCAGAAAAATTCCCATTTTATGCACACGGATTATACCAGTCCCTAATCATTCTGAAATTACAGGTAGCCCAATCTGAGTGGCTGGATCCATGGGCGTACTGCCACCTCTCCTCTGGGGAAGATGCACATCTCCTGTCTTCTCACACATCATGTAAAAGCCAGGAGAAGCCTTATGCAAAAAACAGATGATAGGAACAGCTCAAAATGCTGCATTTTAATGATTCGAAGGTATCAGAGTAAGAGAGAGACAGCTTCTGTTGGGCCACAAAGCATTACATCTTAGAGCTGTACGCCTGGAAGGGCACAAGGAGGAGACGGAATTCATCAAAGCAGGATTCAAACCAGAAAATGATGGAAGCAGGATGATGAGAAGTGCAGGCACAGCAGGAGCCCCCATCTCATCAGCACTGCACTGGGCACTGGTACTGCGTGTCCGTGGCAGCTGGGGCTGTGGGAGAAGGGGCAGGTGGGAGGCCGAGCAGCACATGCTCCACTGCACCAGCCAAGCTCCCTCCCTCACGTGTTCCTAACTGAGAGACTTGAGATAAACAGAGCTGAAAACACTCCTAGAACTCAGTCCGTAACAAAGCCAGTTCCTGAGCCTCAGCCTCTCAGACCTTCCCCTTCAGATGGAGGCACACTGGAGAAGACCGAGGTGCACAGCTGCACTGTAAAAACCCCAGGATAAGAACCTCTGGACCAGGTCCAGGTGGTTCAGGGACAACTGTTTTCAGTGCAGCGTTAAGTGACCTTTTGCACAAGTCAAGAGCCTCAGTGGTGTCTGTATCAAAACTGCCTAATAGATCCAGGCTGAACACCTCGACAGATTAAATGCTGGCCAAGAGAGAGCAGTATTTTCCAACGCAATTAAGTATCAGGCAAGGAAACTCCTGGGTCCCGCTGGAATCTGCACTAGTCAAAATGGATTCAACTGGACATGGCAAATGAAGAACCAAAAGAATGGTTCACCTCCCTGTAATACCTCCACTGATTGCCACGACCCAGACAGACACGGGGTACAGCTCCACATGAAGATAATCATCCTTTCAACACTTGGTACAAACAGTACCAGACACATTCTGGCTCCAAAGGGATGAACCAGTACATCTGTGTATACAGGACAGATTATCTCGGGGTGGGGTCCATGGTTTTGAGGATTTGCTACAGAAGCCACAGATTTTTCACAAAAGTGGATGGGTCAACCACCAGCAGGACCATAAGGACTCCAGTAGACTTGCTAATAATGTCTCTGGAGATACCTGCAAGATCTGGGGTTGCTTTAGCTGTGCTGCAACAGAGGTGAGTGCAGGTTAACACAGCCAACATGAGCATTCATAATGGAGCAAATCCTAGTTTCAACTGCTTATTGGAACAAAAACATTAATCAGTCAATGCTGAGATGATTAACAGGATAAGATTAAGGTTAAAAACAGAAAATCTATTAACCTATTTAAGAAATAAATGTTGCACCTGGCAGGTCATCATTCTTTTAAGCCTCAAGTGTGTAGATGCTTTAAGTAAACAGGAGACTGACTGAGGCAGCCAAAGGGTCTATAGGAAGGCTAATGGATCTGTTATTGCTTTGCCACATCAGAAGGGACATTCCTTCTCCCTAAACTCAGCAGGGTGAGCCACAGACCATCACCTCAGCTTCCACTGCCAGACATGATGTACCATGGCCCTTGTATGGGGTAGGATCTGAGAGGAAAGTCAGAGCTAGTAATTGGTTGCAACATACAAAAAGAAGCAGGAAAACAAAAAGAAATCAGCACCTAGAACGGCAGATTCAATTTCATGTCTATATCCTAACAGCTATGAATTCAGCTCGTAACAGAAGTTTTAGCCAGAAAACAATATTCATCCATTCTGCCATCCTATCTGTGTATATGCTTGTCATTCAACTGTCACACTTATCCATTCACTGTGTATTGTGAGAGTAATTGTAAAGAATTTTAATTATGCCTCAGAAGACACATCTTCTCAAGGAGACAGAGACACATAGTCCACCTGCATCTTTCAGCTTAATTTCCCTTACGAAAATTTCCTTCTAATGCATTATTTCACATCAGACAGCCTATTACACAGAGCAACTCACCAGACTGCACTAATCGTTAAAAGTTTGGGGGTTATCATGTCTTGCTTTTCAAAGAGCTGGTCAGGATTGTTTAGCTTCAGTCAGAGTTGCAACAGATAAAAGACAACCTGTTCAGAGGATGCTGAACCACAGAAATAAGAAATGCTGAAGATGACAGGGGTCCAGTCCTTCCAAAACAATATAAAAATATTAGGAACACTGTCACCTTGACAAAGAACATAGCTCAACACGTAACCCATACATGAAATTACATAGTAATACATACCCTTGCACTGATGAGAATGCTCAGCTATGAGATTATAATGTAAAAATCTGGTTAGATAACTGGAATCAAACAGTAACAAAGTGCTTTGCAGTTTTCAGAACTAGAGGTTGCTGTGCCTGATGGACTGTGCAGTGTGTGGAAAAAAAAAACATCAGAAGAGTTCAAAAGGTTCAACTTTGAGACTTATCACCGGTGATTCTCCTCAACAGCAGAACTGAACTACAAAGAAATGAATGGAAAGCAAACCAAAGAGCTGTCAGTGCTGACCGGTTAGCCCTGGCAACTTACTCTGCGGCACTTCTCAGTTGGACTGCCCAGCATCTTACAGACAGCACCAGTCAGAAGACACAGCAGTTGCTTTTGTCATTTGGACAAAAAAGACAGTGATTCAACTTGTATCCTGGAGCCTTGACCTTAAGCATGAATATAAACTGGGCCTTTTCCATCCCAATGGCATCCAGTCCTTGTCTGAGATCAAATCGAACACAGGTATTTTGGCTGGAAAGCCCCTTGCTCTGTAGTCGTGGGAACCAAAATGAATTCCTACTCTCCCAAGCCTTCTTCTGTGCCCTGAAGAAAACCACAGAAAAGCTGAAGTCATTTCCAGGGAAATGTGTACCAGGAAGAGCACTGGACTGCTCTTTAGCTGAACTGTGAAGAATCTGTCCCGTCTTCCTTCTTTACTTACATATCACAGCCTACAGAGAAGACAAGTTCTTCTCTTACAGAAACCACTTGTTACCAAACTAACAAAGCCTGTGGCTGTTCTCAGCAGAGTTTGTCCCCACATCAGCTGCCTCCCCTGCTGCCATCAACTTCCCAGGGACAGCCCTTCCACTTGCTGGGGACCAGATGTCAGGCTGGTTCTCGTTCACTCCCTGGGTGCTGATCCCAGCAGCGTCTGGCATGTCAGCCTCTATGACTGTCCCAAACAATGTCCCCTCCTGAGCAAGCACAGGGCTGGCCAGAGCCACCAGCCCAGGCACCACAACACTCTGCTCAGCTCAGCTCGTGCACCTACTTCTAGAAATACTCTTGGTGCAAGTGCAAGGCCACCGAGAACAATTATTATCATTCTAATCACTTCACACATCCACATCCAAAGCAATAGATCTCCAGACTTGGGCAAGGCAGGATTTATAGGAAAAAGGCTGCAGAGGGCAGTACCTGGGCCAGTGGAGCTTCTCCTTACTAATCACCCAGGAGTGCCCATTCACTCTGTGACCAAGGAAGAAGTGTGTCAGACTACAACAAGGCTGTCTGCAGCACTTATGGAACATTTCTCTGAGCCCTGATGCAATTAACTGCCAGGAAAGTGCTGAGGCAAGCAGAATTAGGAAGCTATAACAAATCAAGTATATAATCCCACACCATTTACATTTAAAACAGCTGAATTGCTTATTACTCACAGTGCTGCAGCATGTTTACAACTTGATTTCATAAGAGCTACATGTCTTATTCTCCAAGGAGGACAACTGAAAAAATCCAGCTTCAAAGCCAAAATGGAAAAAGAGTCAATAAAAGGCACAGCTCTCCAAAGCTCCCTGACCCAGGTGGCAAGACCAACCATCCTGCACCACCAGCACACCCTCAAAGTCACTGCAAACATTCAGAACCACTGAAGAATCATGATTACCCCAGAAGTTCTTGTTCAGCTCATGGAAAATTTGAGTAATGAACAATATGGAGATAGCTGCATTCAAGAAACACTTTCATGAAAAAATAAGGGTGCAAGAGCTCCAGCGTTCTTGCTGCAATATCCAGTTCGCTGCAGAGAGAGCAAAGCAACTGCTGCTAAAGTGCTAGAACAGGTTTGAAATCTTCCCTACTTCCTCAGCAGTGAACAAACAGGACCCAGCGACCATCACAGTAACTATTCTTGAAACTGATGTACAGGATACTTAGCCCATCCCTTCTGCCTTAACAGTCTAATTGTCAGAATACTGCCTTCCCCAAGGTCATGTATCATCCTGCAGCAGAATACCAAGTGAGCTCTTCCGAATCACTGAACTGTACAAAATGTCTTTTATTCTCAAACTCTCACAAGACACTGGCTTTTTAAGAAGCAATGCAAGCAGGGCAGATGAGGAAAAAGAGACATTTCCAAAGACTCTGAGGACTTCTAAGGAGGGGTCTATTAAAAAACACGACAAACCACAACCACATACACACACAAACTTGCTTCTTACAAGACTGTAAAGACAGTGTTTGACAAGGTCCTAAGCTTAATCTACAGTGTCAGAAAAATAACATATACTATTCAACACTAATGTCCTCATCAGTCCTAGCATGAAACGGCTGGGAAGGCCCAGATCCAACAGCTACCAAGGATGAAGGGAATTTTTCTTCTAACTTAGCTGAGTTTCAGGCTGGACTGCTGGGCGGACTTTGCTGCTACTGCTCAAAAGATAATGCCAGTTAGCAAGAAAACCAGTAACAAAGAGAACCCACCAAATGCTTTTAACTTCTTCCAGCTACACAAAGGACAGAATTAATGTGTAAGAAAAACATAAAAGTGACACCTGTACTCAAACCCTTCATCACCATCCAACCAGCACCCTTTGCCCAAGTGCTAACAGGTTTTGGTTGTTCACACAGCTGGCCTTTCCCCCTAGTCCAGGCCAGGACCTCGCCCCAGCCCACGCAGCTCCCACAGCGGGAACACTGTGGCCTCCAAAGAACCACGGACTCACTCAGAGTCACTGGAGCTGAACAACAGCTGGGGCTCACACTCCTATAGCAAACTTCTCTCTTTAATCTAACTTTGATTCTGAGATGTGTTAAATCTTTGATTTTATTGGCAGATACTGACCATATATGCCTAACTTCTGAAGCCTGCTGATTGACAGTGTTAATGTACGTTTTAATGGATGAAAAGGGAAATGACAGCTTTTGGCTCACTTTCAAACACATTTCTTCACTGCAAAACAACTCCATAGCTCAACCTGCTTTCCACAGAACTTAAGAAATCTAGTCTTTATTATGTTGCTAATAACTGGTGGCAGGATAAAGAAAAGTGGAGCTGGATAGGAATACTTACTGTGATAGCTACTTCCTGAAAGGAAAATGTTTTCTTCCTTTCTTTAATGTCAGCTACATTGATCTGAAATCCCAGCTGCATTGATCTGATCTTAGAAAATCCCAGACAGAAGTTAAACATTACTTCAAAATAATTTCTCTACTCTTTCTACACAGAACAAAGCTTACTCCCAGACTTTGCAAGAGCAGAAGTTATGCTAATAAGTAGCTAGTGGTCCCAGCATCAAAGGTAATCTGCAGGATATTTTGCTGTCCAAAATAATCTCCATGGGCTGCTGTCCAAAATAATACCTCTGAGACTGACGGACTGCACTCTTACACAGGAAGAAAACTTTTCATGGAATCACAGACTGGTTTGGGTGGGAAGGGAACTTAGGGCTCACCTTGCTCCACCCCCTGCCATGGGCAGGGACACCTCCCATCAGCCCAGTTTGCTCCAAGCCCTGTCCAACCTGGCCTGGGACACTTCCAGGGATGGGGCAGCCACAGCCTCTCTGGGCACCTGTGCCAGGGCCTGCCCACCCTCACAGGGAAGAATTTTTAGCAAGTCTGGGGAGGGAATAAGTTGTGGTATGCATTCCACATGGTGAGAGACTGGCAAAGGGGTTTCTTTGCTCAGATAGACTTGGCATGGGTTTGCATCTGAGCAAGAGCTAATATTCAGAATACAGAAATGCAAGAAAGAGCTCTCCAACCATAACAGAGTAACATTTCTATGGAAAATGGGATGTTGCCAAGTCATAAGAGTCTCTGTAAAGGCCTAATTAACATGAATAACATGGATATTTTATGTATCACTCTTCTAAGTCCCTCCTTCCTGCCACTTAAAAGTAAAAATACTAGAATGTTTTATGGAGGTTAATTCATGGTTGCTTAGGTGTGATTTCACTTTAAGAGAAGGCAGAATTACTAGTCCCTTGCAACCATCCCTATGGGAAGCCCATGAACAGCCTGTCTTAATGGCGTTTGCTGAAGGAAGTCACAACGTAGCAGGTTTGTCAGCAAAATGTGGATACTTGGTAGAGTATCAATGGAATTGCCTTTCATTCCACTCCAGACTTGGGGTTTCAAGGTAGGTGAGGTGATGTCATCACCTGGCAGGTTACAAGGTAATCGTAACAGAAAAGAAAATAATGGCAATGTACAAAGAAGAATACAAAAAAGTCTAAAAGAAAATCAGCATGGTTTACGAGAAGATCAGACAGTTTTATCCCCTGATGGCTGTTCAGTTCAGAACATATTTTGGCATGCTTCTTTACAAATACAAAACCAGCATCTCAATCTGAGGAGGCAGCACCTCCCAGACCCGCACAACCCCCTTGGGCCCTGCACCAGAGTGCTGGCTGAGAAGCATCTTGGCCACTGAGCCCTGCACAGTGTAGTACCCCAAGCTGTGAGCCCTTGTCCAGACACACCAAGCCCAGGCTGCAGAGCTGCAGAGCTGCCTCCCTCAGACACACCGAGCCCAGGCTGCAGAGCTGCCCCCTCCAGCCCACACTCAGCCCCTCTGGGCTCAGCCCATAGCAGGGAGAGCAGGGACAGCAGCTCCTGAGCAGCAGCACCTGCTCAGCTCCACCATCAGGGCAGTGCCCAACTGTTGTGCTGCTCCATGGCAGCCCAAACAGAGCCTGTGCTCAGGGAAGATTCACCAACTTGTACAATAACCACAAAAAGTGCTTCTACAAACTGTTTTCCATTAAAAGGACAGAAATTATTTGCAACTAAACCCACAAAACGAAATTCTGATTCCAGAGTTTCAGACTAGGCATTCCCATAAACATTCTCATCTCAGCTGTGTAATTTTGTTCCAATTTAGTATACATCAGTCAAGAAACTAAACAAGCCTAGATCTGGGTTATTAAAATAGCTGAAGGCACTGAATTTTTTGTGCTCCCAGGAAAGTCATGTAACTAAACATAGTTCGCAGTAAGCTGTCACTCTTAGGTTCATTCACAATCCTCATTTACTCCATTAAATGTAGCAAGCTACTAAATAATAAGAATAAAAGAAACAATAAGTAACCCTGACAGGAAGAGCTGCATTTCCATATAATGGAAAAAAACTGGCTTTTTTGAGAACACAATTTACTACTCACTGTCCAAAAAAAAAAATCACAGCAGTCCCACTATTGCTCAGAGCACGGTGGGATGCCAAGGAGCTGAGCCCCCTGAAATCCGATTCGCTTTCCAAGGACCACCCTCCCAAGGAGCCCAGCCACCGGATCCACACAGCGGTGGGACCACCAGTGTCCACCCTGGGACAAGTAGGGCAGGACCGGGAGCAGCGCGGGCCAGGCAGCCAAGCCCGGGGTACAGACCTGAGCTGTGCTGATGGCACAACCCCCAGAGCTTCACTAAATATCCCAGGAGCAATGCTGCTCCCACTTTTAGCTGTGGCTAACCGAAGAGCAGTGGGCTCAGAGATGAGTCCAATTAAACTGATGACACAGCCAGGTATTTTATTATTTATAAAGCCCTGGTTTTCTCAGCACAGGAGAAAGCAATCAGAGGACATTTCCCTATTCATTACTCCAAGCCTTTTAAAACCAGCATCTCCACAAAAAATCCCATCATGCTGGGCTTCCACCATTACCCTGCACTGGGCATTTCTCTGGCCTAGTTCTGGAGCATCGTGTTCACTACACATGAGGAATCCCTTCCCATTTCTCCACAGGCAGCTCTTCTTCCCAAACACCTGAGGCTGAACCGGTCCATCCAACCTGTATTAAGGGAACTGTAGAATTTCACTTCGCTTGTATTTTGTTAGATTTGGTTGCACCTGTCAAACCGATCTTTCAAGTTCATCAATACAAGCTGCTGCTGTTCTTACAAACTGACCCAGGAATCCCTGTTACAAGGGTCCCTTCTCCAGAGCGGGGATAAACTTCTGCTTAAAGAAAGTAACACAGGCAAGAATGCTACAAATATGCTAAAAAGCACTAATGCAATTCAGCAGCTCAGGACTTAATTTTTTCCCCATAACACTGTGAGGTGACAATGAAACTTGTCAGAAAGACTCCAACTCATGAAATGATTTTCTAACATTCAATGGAAATGCAGAAATCTGAAAAATATACACAAATAGAGCAAGATGACAAACTGGGCAGAGCAGTGCCCACAAAGGCAATCTGCCCCCAGGGTGGCTCTGCACACAAGGATGGACATCAGCTCTCATGCAAACACTGCCCAGTCAGGGTGTCAGCCTTGGCCAGGGGCAGCTGCACAGACCTGAGCACCCGAGCACAGCCCAGGGACCTCAGGGGTCACATGCAGGCAGAGCAGCCTCACAGGCTCTCCAAGCAGGGGAGAAACACGTTGTACTGTTAAGAGAAAAGACTCTCTAGTCCTAACCTTTTCTTGTCCCATTTGATTATTTTATCACAATCTTCAGTCTTCCCTACAAGGAAAAGGCTTCCTGCACACCCTGCACACAAATAACAGTTGCAAGTTCTGCCTGGACTCAATTGCCAGAACGTACAGGTATAATGTGCACATCCTGCACCTTTGCCATATAAGGAGTAAGTTCTCACCTTAGCTAAGTATCACATCCTCTTCTTTCACCTTCACCCACATTTAACTTCAGGCTCATTCTTAATGTCTTTTGTCAGCTCTTGAAATAACAGACCCAGTTTAAGAGAAGCTTTGTGCATGTCATGGATTTTTCTTCTAAACCAAACTAAGTTTTAGCAGAAATTCAAACAGATGAGCAGGACTGAAGGGATGATTTTAGATATATCACAAGGTTATAAGGCCCATACACAGTAATGAAGGTGGATTGCATTAATCTCCTAAAAGGATTCAAATATTGCAACAAAAGCAAACCTCTTTCTTAACAGGAACAAATGAAGCCAATTTCCCTTGCAGAAATTTCCATAATTGCAAGTGGTTATGGACTACACTGAAATTCACCAGTACAGCACTTACTGTAGAGAGTATTCCTATCAAATGCTCTATTCAGGAACTAGAGCAGGGATTGTTTCTTGGTGAATAGTTATGCTGCCATTCTGCTGATTAAATCACAGTTCTTCTCTCTCGGAATGTGCATCTATCTTTGATAACACAAAAAAGAACCACCAATCCCTACCTGATGACTCTATCACTACGTTATTATGAAAGCCTAAAAGATACAGATTTTTAGAAGTGAATGCAGACAAGAGGAGGAAGAGATCCCATCCACAGATTACATCACAGGAACATCAGTTATAACACTGCACTGGACATACAACTCTTTTCTGCTGGGTGCATCAACAGCTCCAAGACAGCATTTGGATGTGCATTCTTTTCGGGCAGTAAGGACAAGTATGGCAACAGCTGCTGCAGTATTTGCAAAAACTGTATAAACTCAAACAAAATACCAGAGGTTATAAAAAACTCATCTTGCATTTTTCGCTCTTGTCCATAAGGAGAATGTCTGACAGTCGTTCTTCTTGTGCATAAGGAAAATGTCTGTCAAGAATATGTAATGTCAATTATTCACCTTGTTTCATAAGGAAACATGTACAACCCCAAATCTCTAGTGACCAACCATGGGAACAGAGTCCACTGTGCTGCAGCTGCCTCCCCACATCCCTCTTTAGCCTTCCAGAGTACAGCCAAACAGACTGTGCTCCAAGCTCAGGACAGGACAGAGCACACTGTTCAGTGATGATGTCATTAGAGATAGGGTGAGCTTGCTCATAGCACAGCATCTTCCAGGCATTACAAACATGGGTTTTCAAAGCAAGCTTATGAGAGTTCATGCTTGATCCAACAGCTAAACAGTGTTATCAAAGGTGTTTAGTGTATTGAAACTCTAAATGGTCACGGACAGGTGGAAGTCTGTCATCCACACAGCAGAAGATCCTGAAGCACAAGTACTAGAGATGACAAAAGGTAACAGTAATCTGATAGCAAAAGACAAAATGATAATGTTCTGTGGAACTGTCCCCTCAAAGGTTGCTGTACACAGTACAGAGAGCCTGCAACACCAAGCACGTGCAGCATATCTTACTACACCTATGAGACTGAAAGTCTGTCAAAAGAAGATGTTAGAAACTCTATCAATAGGATAAACCTTGGATCATGCACTGTAGTTACAAACAGCACATTTCATCCAAGAAATTTGTAGGAAACAGGGCAAGACCAATTAGGACTTTGCAGATTTTTCTATTGGGTCTGGAAATACTCAAATCAGCCCTGCCAGCCCTGCTCCCACCCAGGCAGCTTTTTTCCCTTCCAGGAGGTGCCCTCATGCTCTCCCCTCCCATGAAATCACCACACCCTTTCATGGCTCATCCTCACATCACAGAAGAACAATTATGTGAATCGACAACAAAACAACAAAATCCACTGCTGAATACTAATTTTTTGGTTTGCTATTCTGTGCTCTTTCAACTCTCATTTACTACCATACAAAACATTTCACAAACAGTGCTGTTCCAGCAGTTCTGCCCCTCTCACCCATTCTCCACTGAAGCATCCAGGGGCCGCAGCAGATTTTAATCCCTGCTGAACAAAGGGTATACTCATGCAACACAGGCTACTAAATGTTATAAATGAAAAAAACTTAATTTTTAGCAGTGATAACTTTGCCAGTAATGTGTTGAACTTAGATACAACTTTGTTCAAACATTCAGTAACCTTGAGGGTAAAACATTTTCTCCTTATACCTAGTCAGAATTTCCTATATTCAGTGTTGTAGCCAATGTTCTCATCTGCCCTGTGCACCTCCAAGGAGAGTCTCTCAGTGCCCTCTCCACCCTCTTTCAGGGTGCCTCCTGCTCCTACAGCACCAGATCTGGAAGAAGTTTCTTCATTTCCAACACTGCTAAAGGAAGGCAGGACAGCAGCCCATCACAGAGGAGTGACAGACTGCCAGCTCAGATCGCCAGCAATTTAGGCTTAACGTCATTCCAGAGCCAAGTACTGTATTGCCTTAAACGGAAAAGATCTACAATATTTAACAGGTCAGGAATCCTACCCATTTCTGTTAATTTAAGCATATAAGAGGGCAGATTTAGATTTTAAAAGTCTCTTAAGAAAGATGATAGGAAAGCTTCTTGTGAGTGCTTCTCTGATAACTGCCAATTATAAAAGTGGGGGAAAGAAGCAAGGGTGGGGAAGGAGGGGAAAAATACTTTAAAAGAAAAGCCTTTTGCTTATTTTCATCTAGTATGAACAGAATTTTGCAGAACAGGTTTGATTTTCTAGCTTAGAAAAACTCAGAGCACTTGCCACATCAATAAATCCTCATGCAACTGATCCCACCAGGGCCCATCACCTGCCAACCTGTCCAAGGAGGGACCCCAGGGTGAGCCAAGCTTACACCCCTTTAAAGAAATTATCACTGTGTTGCAAGCATTTCCCAGTCCTTTTCCATATCACAACTTATTTCACCCTGGAACACAGAGGGGAAAAAGTGACTTTTACACTTGCAGCCCACTCAGGGACCAATCCATTCCACTCCCTATGGAAAAGAACTCTACAGCCTGTGACATTTTCCCCGCAATACAATATGGATTGCAGTCACCACAGACTCCAACAGTGCTCCCTTGTAATAGCCACACAAACACCATTACTGACAAGAACAAGGTCACTCATTCAAGTGAATAACAGAGGTTGTCCCAGGAACCCCCATTCAACTGCACTTCAGCTCTCAATGGCACCGGGAGCAAACAGCTCCTCTCCCCTGCAGAAGGGGATGTGTGTGCCCAGGTTCAGCAGCAGCAAGGACAGACAGGGGCAGGAATGGTGGCACACAGTCATACGTTAAAAGGAAACCTTAAAAAAAAAGTCTGAGCTTATGGATTCTAGTGTTACACTTTTTAAAAAATGACAGTGACCCAGATGAAATTCACAGTTCCAGTCTGAGCACATACTAATGTGTACATCCTAACAAACGACTTGGGCATTTCAGAGTTCAACAAGTGTTCAAGCAATATTCCCAAGCACATACTGTAACTCTTGCGGATGGGCCTGTGCAGGGCCAGGAGCTGGACTCTATGATCCTTGTGGGTCCCTTTCAACTTGGCATATTCTGTGATTCTGTGAAAAATGTATAGATCCAGATACCAAAAAACCAATATAGATCTTCAAGAGAAAAGTTATGACAGAGAGATAATAAGATTTGCATGAATTTACTGAGAGCATATTTTCTTTTGTACTAAAACAAGTCATTTGTATATAGAGGGGCTACACATGAATGCATCTTCTTACTGAAATGCTCATGCCTAATCTGTGTGAGTCAGGAACAAAGGTACATTGCAGCTCAGCATTGTGCTGTTACCAACGATATATTGAATCCTTCATAATGTCTGCCCCCAACAGAGTCAGTCAGTTCAGGTTTCATCCAGCATTTAGTCATCAGAACGGAGTAGCAAATGACTCCTATACACAACTTTCTTTAGTATCTAAACCAGTTGCTGTTATCAGGTTCAAGCAAGCAGAATTTCCCACACTGCTCCTGCATAACAAACAAGGTACATTCCATAGACACGAAGCACCATTTTATACAACTTGATGGCTTGAACAGTTTGGAAAGGAGTGCTCTCGCCTGAACTCCTGTACCCCGTTATGCACTCACAAGTGTACCGGCTCTTTTACTGTTCTTCACAGATTCTCTATTCTGCATTAGCAGACAGGACCACAGCACCATCCAAGCCATCTTTGCCCCTCAGCCCAGAGGCTGCAGCAAATCCCAGTCAAGGATGGCTCAGAGCAGCCTGGGGTGAGGCTGGGGCACAGGGATAGAGCAAAAAGAACCATTTCACTGATGAGGAAGCCACCTGACCCAGAACCCCATGGGCAGCACCAGTGGCCCTGCCAGTAAATCGGACCCTGGAGCCGAAGGAAGCTCCAAAATGTAAGAGAAAGACGTAGTTTCAGGGAACCACAGGCCTGTCAACCCATCCTCCATGGCAGGGAAGGTCATGGACCAGATCATCTTGTGTGCCATCACACAGTACGTGCAGGACAACCAGGGGAATGGGGTCAGCCAGCACAGGTTTAGGAAAGGCAGGTTCTGCCTGACCAAGCACAAAGTGACCTGTCTTGTGGAGGAGGGAAAGAAAGGCTGTAGAACCTGGACTTTAGTGGAAGAAAATTAGTAAACAACAGTCATTTTCTAAACTTAAAAATACACACCGTTTACAACATAAGTATTTCAGTCACAACAAATCCATTTGTTCGCAGGTTGAAGGCAGGAGAATGTCTGAAACATTTGGGGCAATAGCTGTATCTGGGTCTCACCACAAAGGAGCTTACTCCAGGGTTACACACAGGACTAATAAACTGCAGGAGATCCTACACAGCACAGTTTCACAGTTGTACAGGCAAAAATCTCTCAGTGAGCAAAACACCCTAGACATTTAATAATAAAAACATTGGTAAAGCAAAAGAACATAAATCAATTAAAGGAGACTCCAGATTCTGTGAAGCGGCACACGCATTCAGCTTTTGTATTTGGGTACTTAACAGGAACAAGACAGGCAAATGATTTCTCAGAATTCAACTCAAGAAAGGACCAGCAGTACCAGAGCCTATAGGACCACCCACTGCTGCACTGTCTTGTACTCTGTGCCCCTCAGAGCTGGGGCAGCAGAGCCTCCTGCACAAGCCCCTTGCTGAGGCTGCTGTGAGCAGCACAGGACAGCAGCACCACAGTGGCACTTGGGCTGGCACTGGGCACAGTGGCACTGGGCACAGTGGCACTGGGCTGGCAGAACCCCAGCCTCACTCAGTGAGGTGCTGGCAGCACAGACAGAGTAACCTATGCTGAGATTCACCAGGACTGCAGCTGAAAACACAGCCCAGTCCAATATGAACACAGTTTCCACTGCATCACAGCAGGGAGTAGGAATTACTTTTTGCTCAGACTAGTAAGATGCCTGACAGTTCAGACAAGTTCAGCTGTCTCGTGTACCCTCTACACAATCAAATCTCTTTGCCCAAAATCAACTTGATTTGGACACAGACAATGTAGAGAAAAAAAAGTAACCATCTGACATGGTGATTTAAGCATAAGCGGGTGAGCAAATCCAGCAGAGTGAATCCTGACACTCTGAACAGAATCTTCCAGAGCTGAGGAGTCCAGCCAACAGCCAAGAATAATATTTCAGTGGTTCAGTCGATACAGCTGTAACCATGGCCTGGAGGGGTTTCCACAGCCGTAACCACAGGAGTGACTGCACATTCACTTGAAAATAGTAAAAACAGACATTTAAAAATCTATAGCTTATAGACATCTTAAAACCAGTTTGAAAAGAGGTGCAGAGGGACCTGAAAAATGCACCGATGATCCCCCTGAGCTTGACTGTCTTCTCTTTATCCTGCTTCAGAGACAAGGACTTGCAGTAAGAACGCCTCTCACTAGGCACAATTGCCTACGGGAACAAAACTCGATGATCAGCTTCAGACCAGCTGAAGAGAGATGAGGTACCAGTAACACAAAGTCTGATGGCTCAGCGGAGCAGCAATGGCACAACTCACGCTCCAGCCAGGACGAGCTCACACCGTTTATTTGTGTCTAACACTTAAAAGGCAGAGACGCTCTCATGCCTTTCACATATGATTTCTATTTCTTTCCTGATGTAAAACACAGTATCACACATCGTGCTACAGAAGGAGCCCTGCTGGTTCAAGCAGGCTTTTCCAAAAGAAAAAAAAAAACAAAAGGAAAACAAAAAGAAAATAAAAAGTTTAATAGTCCACAGCTGCCAGGAGCGAAGGGTCACTGCCGCAGAGGGGCGGCACAGCACACTCGCTTTGCTGGGTTCTCCCTTCTAAGAATATCCATAAAATGCATTGCCAAGCGCCTCGGAAGGTCCTGCGCAGCGTCGAACGGTGCGACCCGCACGGCCCCCGCACCCGCACGGACACCGCGCCCGCACGCACACCGCATCCGCATCCGCACGG
>JAOXXN010000212.1:5821551-5848014 GCA_026770055.1 Myrmophylax atrothorax
CAGGCCGACAGGGGGCGCTGCGCGCCGAGTGACTCTGCCGCCCCCTGTCGGTGCCGCCCCGAGGGGCCTCTGCAGGAAACTGAGGGGACAGGAGAGGAACGGGGACAGGGATGGGGATGGAGACAGGGATGGGGTCAGGGATGGGGATGAGACAGGGATGGGGACGGGGACAAGGATAGGGATGGGACAGGGACAGGGATGGGAGAGGGACAGGGATGGGACAGGATGGGACAGGGACAGGAATGGGTATGGGACAGGGATGGGACAGGCAGGACAGGGACAGCTCAGGCACCAGTCCCAGGACACATCAGCCTGGGTCACAAAGACGCCTTCAGCAGGTCCCACCTTGGCCTGCTCTACCCTTAGGCACCGCCTCTGCGTTCCATGTTTGTGTTCCCACACTTTCCTCAGGATTACCGGCAGTGCCTGTGGCAGCACAGAGATGCAAGTGAAAAATAAAGCTCTGAAAAGCAGTAGAGATTGGAACAAACAGGTGTGGCAGTGCACAACAGCACCTGCAATGGGTTTTACTCCCCAGAGCCAGCATCTCATGGAGCTTGCCTTTCTCTTACACCAACAGCAGAGCCGCCGCACTCTGAAACTCAGAGACTGCCATAAATTTAAAAACTGGTATTGACAATTCTGAAGAGTTCTGTAAATGGCAGTCGGTGCTCAAGTCAAGAAAATAAGTCTCAGCATCAGCCAATGGCATTCTCCACACAGCCATCAGAAAGAGGCTTCGTTGAATTTGCAGACAGATTGCAAAATCTGATGTTTTGACATGATCAACAGGAAGTTTTTGAAATTCTTCCTCAGTCAAGATAATTAACACAAAGAAACACAGGAGCAGCTCACTCCTAATCTTAATTCCTACTCCAGTGATTGGCATTTCTGCTATGTTTAAACTTCCTTTTTTCCTGCTATTGGTAAAAAAAAATAATGTTGGCACTACTTTCAAAGCCATAGCAAATATCCAGAATAAAGGCAGTATAAATGCCTGGTGTTTGAAGGAAATGGGAAAGTCAGACAGTTATCAGATTTCTCTAAGATTAAAGAAAAAGAAGTATGATTTTTGGTTTCATTTTTAAGATCTCAGTTTCTCTTTCCAGGTTGGAAGCCCTCAGTACGTAGTGATTCAATTGCCAGGAAATCTTTAAACCATCCTCTTATGCCAGCAACTTCCATCTCCTCCATCCTGAGAACAGAGGGTTTTGAATAACTTTTAAGTTAATACCTTTGTTACACCTTGAAATTCCCCCTGCTTAACCCAAGTGCATCATCCAGAACCAATCACACAGCAAGTAGGAAAAGGTCCTGCTGGAGATGGCTTGGTGAGCAGTTTGCAAATCAGGCTATCCAAACAGTGTAAGAATTCAGTTCACTGTGTCATTCTACTTAGGTAGAACTGAAGTGAACCAGAGATGAGGGAAAAGCCTACAGCAGCTACTACTGTCAGCTGCACTCCTGGAGTCAGACAGAGCAAGGGAAGGAGGTCACAGTTTTAACAGAATAACCATTCAGACAGTGACAAAGCACAGGTAATAAGTGAGTAAACTGACATGGACACGATGGCACTCTGATTCTCTATGGGCAAACACTCAAGTCAATATTCTAAAATAGTCAGAAATCAACATAGGGGAGCAAATCCTTCTTTATTTGCAATAGAAAGGCAAAAGCACCCAGCAAGACAGAGATGGGGAACTTCCAGATCAAGAAGCCTACGGATGAAAGTTTGTCACAAATAGAAATTTACTAGGTAATGACTATATTCATCAAGAGAAGTGTTATTTAAACATAATGTTGTGCCTGTGAAATATCTGTGGGATAATCCCATAGCAAAATGTATTTCTGTTGTTCACTGGATAGGAAACATATCCTAAAAATTTTAACTGTATCTTACTACAGAAGGTGTTTGCTTTCAAACTATTGTGGCTCTGTTAGTGGCTTAAGAATCTTCATTTCTTCCCTTACATGATCCTAAGCAGAAAATCATGTTTGGCACCTGCTTCTAATCATGACTTTCCCCTTCCTTTTTCCATAGGAAGCACAATTACTGCTGCTATGAAGACAAGTGTAATTCAGGCAAGACGTAAGTCAAAGCAAAACTTAGGAGGCAAAGATTCATGGAAAAGTACCCTTTTTGCCATCTGACCTCTCCTGGAGATGTTACTTTTTACAAGGTTACGTAAATGGAAGTTTACTCCATAATCTATTTTTGCATTAGCATCTTTTCTTATTAAAGATTCATTACAAGAGGTGACCCCACAGCCGACCCAAAAGCACAGAGTCTTGAAGAGTCCCCCATACTCATTTCACCTTTTTCTCCAGCACAGATTTTGCCATTTAAACAGTGAGATTATCAGCGGATACCTCAGAAACAGGGACTCTTGGCACAGACACAGGACAAACAGGAAAGAGGAACAGTATCTGCTTCCCCAGAACATCCGTACTGCCGTGTCTGGAGCCCCCAGAACAAAGCCTCTGGCACCCTCTGCACAGCCCAAAGCCCAGGCCTCACCAGCCACTGTGCAGCACAGAAGACACAATTGGAACTGAAATGTAGTAAGTAATTATAGATCGCGGCAAGTATCTTTAACCTGATATGCAGAAGCTCTGAGAGCAAGTTCTGAATGTGTGTCAGAAATAATAAAAGAGCGAGTGTGGGAAGGAATTACCTGCTGGAATAAGCAAAAAGAAGAAAGAATTACCTAAACACTCTGCAAATTATTAAACAGAAAAGACTCTACAGACTTTGAATTTCACTGTTACACGACGCCTTCTTTACATCCTGCACGTACAAGCAATGACAGACAAAAGAGAGCCAAATTAGTTTGATCTATTCTGCCTGGGAACACACTTGCCCTCTGTTCCACATGACATGGTAGCAGACTGTCAGGAACGCAGGGACTGTCAGGTTCCCACATCGCTACCCCATCGCCACTCTGGCAGCATCAGAGCTTATGTAAAGTGACGACAATAAGCTCATATTCACCCTTCAGAGAAGCTTACTGTTACCCTTCTCCTTCTAATTAATCTGTGGAAAGGTTTAGGCCTAACAACCATGACTTTAATGTCCTAAAACTAATATAGTTTTACGATGGTTTATTCCAAATAATTCCAGGCTCGATTTAAATTCCAGGCTCGGTTCTTGTTACGGCTACAGTGAACTGAGCTGCTATAGGAACCCCAGACCAGATATTAGACAAGTTGTTCCCTAAATCTAATAGCCTGGCTGATTAAATCAGTCACTTATCTTGCTGGGTCTTGAACCTTCTGACAGAACAGACAAAATCAGTCCAGTCGGTCTGGGAACATACTTCTTTGTAGATCCTCCTTCTACACGCATGAAGATAGCAAATTGTGCATCTTATTTATGAGGAAGAAAGCTCCTTTCTGATGTCACTTCTTAGAAGTTTATGCCTTGGAGTCTGAAGTCTGAGAGCATTTATCACACCGATCCAAGCACAGCGACACTTGCAGGGCTGTGCTCTTCCTTATTAAAATGGCACAGAACACAATTTGCAGCCTCAGACCTCAAGCTGCAGAAGTACCATGGCATGCTGTGGTCTCGCTGCCAGCACCAGCCCTCATCAGCATGGCAGAAATGCCTGGGCATCCCAAACAGGAGGAACTAAACCCCATTGGTGGTATAGTCTCTGAGCTCAGTGCAAAAATTTCTACACAACAAGTGTAAAATATTAATTTCCCAGCAAGTTACAGATCTGACATTCCTCTGAGGCAATGATTAGAGTAACCTTAAACAGACGTCTCAGAATGGCACAGTTCCAGAGATTCCAGAGTAGCAATTTACCTGCGTGACTACTAGAGAAGACTCGTTTGTAGTCTTGTGTACAGACCAGCAAGATTATAATACTATTACTTAGCAATGATCCTTCCAGTAGGAAAAATCATCAGTAAACATAAAAAATATATAAAATACAAAAAGTATCTCATGCTTGAAACACTGTCCCAATTGGCTGAGAAATTCCTGACTTTCTAGAGGCATTCTCCTGCTGCTGCCTTCCAGCAGCTCCTCTCCTCCCTTTTAATTAGAGCCTGGGCAAAAGAAGGGTGAAGCGAAGCTGTATTTAACTCCCAGTACACCAGTGACCAGATAAAACATTCTGTACTGAACAGAAATATTCTAAGCTGACCTCAAAATCTAGGGGGTAAAAAATCTAGAAAAAAAACATATTTTCACCCTGAAATACAGAAAACCTTAAACCCACCTTTGGTTTTATTGCACATGAAGCACTGTTGAGTAAGAGATTCAAATAACTCCTGGAGGTGGTTAATCTGCAGAGAGCTGTGCATCAGCACAGAGGGCAATGGCTGGCACCAGAGCCTCTGCTGGAATGGTGGAACCACTCTTAATAGGAAGTACAAGTGGAAATTGGAGCGAATGGATTTCTTTGATGCTCCTCTGCTGCAAATTATACAAAGAAGCTCTAGATCTGTTTTCTGGATGAAATAGGAGTTTCTCAGAGCTCATCTCTGAACAACAGGAAAAAAAATGGGAAAGGAGTTCTACACAGACAGCTCCTAAGAGCAGACCTTGGGCTCCAGGACTGAGAAATCCCACAGAGCACATTGTACTCAGCACATACTGTGGCTGAGAGCAGACTCAGTACAGGCCATTTCTCAGCATCTTTCCAGATGGTTTTCCATTTCGCAGTGCGTTCCAGCACACACATCTGGCAGAGCTGCAGTGTGAGCAGCAGGCCTGGCTCTCTGGGCCTGTGCTCTGCAGCCAATGACATCACACACTCGGAGCCTGCCAAAGTGCACTCCACTCACTGTACAGACCACCAGAACAGAGCCCAGCACCCCCATGGGAACAGCACCAACTGCCAGCCCAGAAACTTTTCCATTTGCAGAACCTTGTTTGATGCTTCATCTGCTGTGCTGTATTTTCTCCCACTCACACTCATTCTACTTCCCATCACTTGAAAATAGTTTCCAAATCATTCCTAAATTACTTTTATTTTATCCTGCTTGCAAACATTTTCTCTTTGCACAAGGCTGTAACTACTCAGTTACTTCTCAGCAGAACGATCCTTTTGCATTTTATTCACAGTGGGTTTTTAACTCTTTAACAACCTGGAAGCTGGAAAATCTGTATTTCCGAAATGAAGTTTTTCTTTGCTATGGGTAATAGTAAGTGGCATGGTACAGATTGATTGTTCTCTGGAGATGAGACCAATGTCTCATCTTGTGTGATACTCATTACTTACCACTGCCTCAGCAGCATGGAAGCTTTTTGGCACACTTAAGAAAATAGGTTTTACATTGTAGGACAAATCAGAAGAAAAATAATTCCACTATCTGAAAAATGCTCATGTTCAGTATCTTTTAAAGAAAGGCAGACATCTGTCAAGATCAAAGGCCCATGACTTACACACTCGTCAATGATGTGGAAAGCCCTAAAGTCAAGAACTGCTGCAGGGTTAGACCCTGGAATTTACCAAAACTGGTTCTCTATTTAAATAATCACCTTTTATCAATTCCAAAATAGTCACACAGAAGAAAACACATGCATAGATACTGCAACTGGTTAACAATGTCACAATGAGAGACAAATTTTTAAGATTTCCCTGCAATAATTTCTCTAATAGAGGTGAAAATCACAGTTTCCAGGTCGGATTCCACTGAAATAGGGCTTAATTGTCGCCTGCAAAGCAACAAAAGGTGGAGAAAAATTGCAACAGATTGAGGTTTCAAAACAAAAACCAGTTTTCCTTTCATGCAAAGTAGTTTCATGTGCAATAACGCCAACTCAGTCATCAGCCAAAGGTCACTCAAAGGTTACCCACAGACACAGGACAAAGCCAGAAGCTGCACCTATCACAAATTAACAGGCTCGTTGGCCTGAGGCAGCACAGCCCATAAATCCATTTCTCCCACAGCAGTACTTGCATTTCTAGATGCAGTGATTCCACTGAAATCCTCTTTGCTTCCACCAGAGCATTTCCAGCTATCAGTGTAACATTCCGGAACAGGAAAATGAGGCATTTTCATGACTTCAAGTCACTTGGCTCCTCAATGAAAAAGCCACTTTTTCCTCTTGCCTACACCCTGACTGAAGGTTCCCAAGCCCAGCTGCTGTGTTTGCATTAGGCAGCTGCTCAGTGACTGTGGTGGCACAGTTGCTTCAGAGCACTTTTGGAAAGGTCATGATACAGACAATGTTAATCCCCATGAGTTCCTTTTCACCCAGTATTATTATAAAATAATGATTATTTTAGCATTTTTTCCAGTGATGGCCAGTGTTTAAACTAAATAATTTGCTTTATATTAATAATAATATTAATAACTATATATACATATAACTATATAGTGCTTCCCACATCGAAATGTAGATGCTTTGTTTACACTACCTCTTCCATTGGAGAAATCTCAGATTAATTATCATATATGATCCTCCAGTGATTGTGTATTTTCCATTTTACTTTTGGTAGGGAAACAAACATGTCATCTGAAGAGAATCACAACTGAAGATAAACTAAATGACCTTAGAAATACCAATGTAAAAGACAGTGAAACAAGAAAGAGCCACCTTGGCACTCCTAGACTGACTGCTACAGGGTGGTTTGTTGTAGTAACACCTCAGGGAGTTCTGAATATTTCTGGTCCATTCTCACTTGTACCAGCAGTACAAGGAAATTTATGTTCCTGAATTTCAGTTCTTTATCTGTTTTCCTGGCAAATTACTCCAGACCGAATCCTTATAGAAGGTCTAAAGGAAAGTTATCCTGTGATAACAGAGATGGAGCACTGATGAGTTTAATTAGAGTGCAGTGCATCAACCCTAGATTGAGACATGATTAATTACCCTGTTGGAATGGCTTGGAGCATCCTGGGCTGGTGGGAGGTGTCCCTGTCCATGGCAGAGGTGGGATGGGATAAGCTTTAAGTTCCCTTCTAACCCAAAACAGTCTGTGATTCTATGAAAAGTACTACTGAGCACTACTTATGTCTCTCAGCAGCTGCCAGAAAGCTGCAAGCCAAACCAGTCCCATTTCAGCTCTGCCATTTGCAACACTTCTAAGGAGCAGATGGTTAATTTTTGTGAGCAGTGAATAAAAAACAAAACAACTTTTGTTGGTGCAAGTGACTGAGGGTACTTCATGTTATAAAAACCAGCCCTCTCTACATTTGTAGAGAAATATTCATATCCTCTATTTGTTTTCAGGTAAAATAAAAGCCTGCTAGATATTGTTCAAGGGGCTTTTAGATATTTAGCAGTTGGGAAATATTTCAAGAGTAAAAATATTTTCTCATGCCTGGTTCCTGTGTATTACCAGCAATAAAATCCTTGTACCTCCAAATCACAAACACTATGTGTTTCTCCATCCTCAGTATTGCCACTTCACTAAAAATCAGTCAATGAAGTGCCCACACACCTGTGAGTACCTCACCTCCAGAGGCAGTTTCCTCAATACAGTCTCAGGGTAAACCTGAAGGTTACACAATATTGGAAGTGTGAATATTTGAACAATGTAGCCCTAACAAGGACACTGGTTCCCAGCTCCCCTCTGGTCCTGATTCAGCTGAAGAGGTCAGGGTTTCCCTTAGACACAGAGGGACTTGAGCAACTCCAAAGTAAGGGAAATAAACAGGTAACAAACTTTCTCTGTGTGGTACTGTTAAGATTTTGGGAGGTTGTAGCAATATATACAGACATTCTCAGAGGCACCTAAAGTAAAACATAAAGCCCACCTTCTTTACTGTAATAGAAAGCAAAACATTGAGTTAAATGTACATTAAAGCCCTTCAGAGGCCTCTGCATCTGAAAAACCAGCGACCTCACCACGTTTACCTTCCTGGCAAAAGTGGCTTCTTCTCACATTAACAGAATGGAGACTTGTAGATCTGCTACATTCAAGTTGCTCCTTTCTGTTCTACAGTGTGATTTTATAAAACACAAATTCACAGAAGCTACAGTAAATTTTAATTAGTGAAATACAGATGGTTGTTTCCACACAAATTTTAAATTTCCCTATTTTTATTAAGCACCAATCAAAACCAGCACAATGTGCAACATATTTACAAATGCATAAAAATATTTATAGTTCCAGATACGATTTATCACTGTACTTAACAGTACTGAGCACTCAAAGTTGCCAGCAACAAAAATTACTTTTCTGTGATTTTTTTTTGTCTACTCTAAGTACAATTTTGCGTGAGGTCACAGAACCAAAAAGAAGAACCAAATCATTTGTATTTGGGAGGGGAAACTGTGTGAAAGCGTAAGAGACAATGGATGTGGCTGAGCTGCTGGTTTAGATCATTAACTCAGAGCTCACTCTGCTCTCTCTGCAGCCTCCAGGATCAGGATCCTCCCCCTGTGCCGCAGCCCAAGGGTGAGATCAAGCAGAACAACTGTGGGAGGGCATGAAATCATACAGGCAACCCATTTCTTTTTTGTTCACTGAAACATTAATTTAGGCTTTTTAAAAAGTTATGTTTACTATACACACTTCTCTTATTCACATTCCTTTTCTGCTACCTTCCCTATTCCATTACTGCTTTCCAAGGCCTCAGTAACTGTACCCTGCAATACCAAACATTTCCCTCTGAGTGCACATATTTTCTGCTTTAAGCCTAGAAGGGATCACTGCCATAGCTGTCCTTTCCCAAACAGCCACGGAAGACATTACTTCTAGGCACACTTTTATAATGCAACCAAATCCAAGAAGCTGACATTTTTTATTTAGTACCCATGGGCTATAATCATGAAAAATTTACTCCCTGAAATACAGTTGCATGCATTTCCTATCCACCCTACTCACAATAAAAAGTAATTTCCTTGCACAGCCTGGTAACAATGGCAACTCAGCGAGATGTATCACCATAAAAAAAACATGAGCACATCACACATCTGAATTCTCCAGAGGGAGACAACTAGTTCGTGTTCCCAGCAAAGATTCCAATGACTAAGAGGCCCTGAAGCTTGACATGTCTCTCTAAAGGCTCGGGAGAGGATTCAGGGCAGTTGCCATGCCAGTGAATCGCTGTCAGTGTCTACAAACCCTCAGGAACACTGTGGCTCTGCTGTAGAGCTATCAGGGCCAAAACAAGATGCCCAAGCAATGAAAACCAAAAGCTAATCAAGACATTTAGAGATATTCCTGTGTGATAACTGAGGGAGGCTAAAGGTTACACTTAAAACAGTCAAACAGTGGATTGTTTTCCAGCTCCTACTCATCTGGTAAAAGAAAAGTTAAGGAGAACTATTGTTTTGTATTTTGGACCAATGAAGACTGAATTATGAACCAAGGAAAAATAACAGGAAAATAAAAGTGAGAGAATCTGTCCAGAATTCCTGTCCTGAGTTATTTCAGGAGTGCAATGCAGTGAGACAGGACCCAACCATGCCCTGCCCAACTGATGGGGGAGCTGTCCAGCATATACAACCTCATTGTTACCATAGTAACAGAAATAAAACCACGTTTTACTAGCTTTTTCACACATTTAGAAAAACCATGACACTAAATTCTACTAGATGTTACGGTTCTACACGACAACAGGCTCAGAAATTCAGTTCTTGAGGAGAAGTCCATCAGTGACAACGAAGATACAACAGATCCGATGTGACCTGCAGCACAGAGAGCTCCTGAACCTCTGACAGCTCTCAGACATGTTTGCTGGGAGAACATTCCTCAGAGATCCTGTTCTCTCCAACATCTCAGACACACCAGAGCTTAAACTTCACAGTGAGGCCCTTCAGTCTGATCCTGCATGGACTTCTCACGGAGGAAGAGCTCACACCTTCTACCAGCTGAAGGGAACAGACTTTCACAGAGGCAGCAGGCTATCTATGATTTTATGATTCTGTGATATGTGTCCTAGTGTCTGTCAGGATGTGGGTTCATCAAATCATCTTTTTTGCACAGTAACTCACATTTCCCTTTCTGCCATGTCTTGCATTGCTTTTCATGTTTTGTTTGTGCAGGACAAAAGTCTGCAAGCAGCTGCAGTGAGTAAAATACAGACTACACAACCCACAGCAAAAACCAAACCTCCTTTTTCACCCTGAAAAAGGATGGAAAATTATGACAGAAGTACATATTTAATGCAGTGTTTCAAGAAGGTTTCTTTACACTTTCCATATGAAATGAGCCTCTATTAAGAAAGGTTTCATCAAAGTACATTCTCCCTTTGTTAGCATCCAGAATATCTAGGACTTGGTACACATCTTTGAAGAAGTCCATTAAAAATGAATTATAAAACTATAAATTTAACATTTGTCCAAATAAAAAACAGGTTTTCCACTAGGGGCAAGTGAGCACTGTATTAGTTCTAATAGAAGAAAAAACCAAAGGAATTGTTTTCATTTACAGGCCTATCAAGCACATAGAACAGGACTCTGACCAATGCCCCTGGCAAGACTAACAGAAACCATCAGATACATGGGGACAATAGTTTCAAATACTGGATACTAAAAAAAGTGATACCCTTGTTATACTTTTTTATGTATATCAATCTTCATATGACCTATTATTTCTGTGAGCTGGCTCTTCAACAGCTTTAGAATGAAAAAAGCAACACAGGAATTTGCATACCACTGCCAACTTCTGGGAAAGTCATCAGAAATTACAAAAATAACTGCACTGAAGAGCATTAAAATCTTGTATTTATGAAAGACTTCTAATAACTTCTAAAGAAATTCAGGTTTTTGACTTCCAGGACAGAAACTTGACATTCCAGACTGAAGAGAAGAAGGAAAGCATTCAAAACTAACTTAAATTCAGAAAATAAAATTGAAACTAGAGTGTCACCATATGACAGAAATTACAGTATTGTTCAACCTTTCTTTTAAACTTATGGGGCAAATGGATAATAGCCAAACTATCAGTCATTTAGTTATGTTGTTCCATGTAACAGAAGGGGCTTTATAATTTTCCCTTTGGAGCAAAGGAGAAGTCATGTACAAAGATGCTTGTGGCAAAGGGGAAATGTCACCTCTTTGTCCAACAGTTCAGACCTCAGCGCCCTCAGAAACAAAATGCGCAGTGACTCAGTGAACAACACGTTTATAGAAATAAGAAGAACTGTTACAAATCTCTTCCCTGTTTTCATTAGATTGAACTGTCACCATGCCCTCGTCTCAAAATGCCTGTGCTCAGTGTGGCAATTGGCCCTGTGCTGCATTTCCTACTTGTGCATGACCACAGACACTTCCCATCTGCCTTGGCCACGGGGAGCTGGGACGGCCAGAACAGCGAGACCTGAGCCAGCCCTGCTGGCACTGAGGCCAGGAAGGCTCAGCAAAGCCCCTGCTAATGGGCTGGGCTTCTTGCCCTTGGCACAGTGCAAACACTGTGCCACTGGTATCGCTGAGTGCTTCCTACTGACCTGCCAGTCAAGGCAATTTCCTGCTTTCTCCATTTTTAGTATTTTTTCCTGTCCACTTGTTTCCCAAAATCTCCATTTCAGTTAATTTTCTCAGAAACTGGTTGAGAGTACAGGTCTGTGATAAGGATCCAGTGATGTCCAGACACACTGCCATGATGTATCAGCCTGTGCAGCTAAACAAGAAATGCAGGTTTCCAAGAGCATTCTTGTCTTTTACAGAAAAAACAGGTCCAGCATCCTTGAATCTGCTCAGATCCCCTCCCACTGTTTATTGCTACGCAGACACCTACAGGAAGCTCTCAGAGGAGAGGAGGGCTTGCTGCAGTCCTTATAATCTACATCATATCCCTTGTGCTGCTCAAATTTGAGTCCTTGGGCAGCCAAAACTACAGCATAAATTCAGAGAGCTGGGATGAATCCAGGATAGCAAAGCCTAATAAAACCAGGACTATTTGCTGCAGAACAAAATCAAAACCATCTGAGATATGGTTGTTGGTGATTTGATTAATCAAAGCAGCACGGAACATAAATAGAGCAAAAGGGCCTATAGGCACTAGGTTAACAAAACTAGAGTAAACAAAACACAGAGAAATCCAAATGTGTACAGATAACATGGGTTTAAAGGAAACAACTGCAGAAAGCACAACTCAGAACAGCCACTCTCCCTGCCCTGCCAAGCACCAGTGACACCCACTGCAGCCTCAGGTCTCTGAGCACTCCACACCAGCCACCCCAGCCCGATGTCAAACTGCCAGAAAAGGCAGCATGAACAGTACAGGCTGTGGAGAGAAATTAACGAAATGCCATTTAGAAGTATCTCCAAAATGTGAGTATCTGCACAGAGCTGAATGAGGTGCCAGTCCCCGCCACAGCCCCGAGCACAGAGCGCCCTCTCATGTGCTTGGCTCATCACTCCACACACCACTCCAACCCTCCACATCTCCACAACTTCACACTGAGTCACCATGATAATATTAGCAAAGAAATTAATATCCCAGATGAGGAAACCCAACCCTTGGAACAAGGAATATATACCTAATTTTTAAGAATAACAAAACTGAAACAACAAACCTTTCAAGAGTTGAAAACTGACCAGAAAAATCATCCGGTGACTAACCCCTCAGGGTGTCGGGAGGTGAAAAAAAGAGGTTAACAACACATGCCAAGGTTTTAGTCTAAAACTACATGTTACAAAATCCATATTGAGTAAATAAATGAAGTCAGTTCAAATTCCTTAAAATACCATCCAGTTGCAGCATGCTCGAATCAAAATGAGCAGGTAACAAGACACATTTTCTCAACTACCACCCTTGCAGATCAAGCCTCATTTCTGAAAATCAATTATTTCTACACATTTGTGCTTTGGATATTCAGATACATGAGAAATAAAACCCACTACACCACTCCTGCATAGTAGTAAAACTAGTTCCAGTGGCAAGAAAACTGTGGAGTAAACACCTACCACCTTTCAGAAGAGAAATTTACATTACAGCATTTAGACTAAGTAGAAAAATTGCAGTTCAATTCCATAAAAGAAAATTTTAAGTTGCTTTATTCCATGTACAAAAGGGTTCCAGAAAACAAAGAAAGGAATAATGAAACCCTACAGTAAATGCTTGGGAAATTTGTGTTGATTTGTTTCTTCCTGAGACTCGAGTACCTCTTTAAGGTTTTCAAATTCCAAGGCAGTAAGCCAATTTCTTAGAAAGGAGCAATTTCTCCTGTATATTTGTCTAAGAAAGACAACCCTTACATGTGAAAGTATATTTTTTTAGGATGACATTACTACATTGTCTTCCATCCACTGTGTCCCTGCCCACTGTTCCCATATTGTACTGCAACTGCTCTGCAATTTTAAGAATGTAGGGCACGGAGAACCTCTACAGCTTACCTGCACAGCAGCCATAACCATCACTTCTGGGGCACAGTGGTAAGGAAATACTTCTCCAGTGAACTTAAGTATTCAGAAAAACATTAACTCCATAAAGCTGTCTAAACACTACATGATGCTCATTATTTAAATATGTAATTGGAAAACCACCTGACACAGAGAAAGGATCATCGTGTGACTGAGACCTGGGTTAAGCAGCATTTCACAGACTCCCTGCCTGACCTTTGACGTTTGCAGAAAGAGTGTGCTTATCCAGAACCAGGAGCCACAGGGCCATGGCAGAGTGATGTGGTGCTTGAGGGCAGCTCTGCAAGGTGAGGGGACAGCCTGGCACCCATGTGCGAGGTGAGGGGACAGCCTGGCACCCCTGTGCGAGGTGAGGGGACAGCACAGCCTGGCACCCCTGTGTGAGGTGAGGGCACAGCCTGGCACCCCTGTGTGAAGTGAGGGGACAGCCTCATACCCCTGTGCAACATCAGGGCACAGCACAGCCCCTCACCCCGGTGTTGCTGCTCACGGTCCCACGTGAGCGAGGTCACCTGATGTGGCTGCAACCATATGGCCTGGCACTGACACCACTTACCACTTAGCAACACAATCCTCTCCCTGCTCCCAACTGGTACAATAAGAGCAGAACTACCCCATATACTTTACAGACAGTGGCAATGTGCTATCTGAAACGCAGGGGAAAAGTCATACACACGTGCCATTATAAAGGGTATGCAAACTTGCCCTTATAGTCAAGAGTGTTATCAGAAAGCAATACTAAGAAAGAAGAAGGGAGCAGAAAGCTGAGACAACTGCAGTCCCTTAAGCACAGTATACAATTCATTATTAATTTTCAGATCCCCAACATGGACCAAAAAAAGAAGGAAAACGAAAAAACAGTAAGAGTGTCTTCTTACAAGTAAATAGACAAAGATACAGGGCATTCTTCTCTCACTGGATTAGTGATGCTCAGGGAAAGATGGGAAAAAGGCACTGAAAACAGCAGACACAAAAAGACTAACAAGTAAATCTATGTAGTATGAGAATATAAGATGAAAACATATCTGGAGTGCCATGACCAATTATGGGCTCCCCAATGCAAGAGAAGGAGGGACAGACTGGACCAAGTGAAGGAAAAGGTCACAAAGACAATTAAGGGATTAGAAGCTCAGTCACATGAACAGAGGCTGAGAACACCTCCAGTTTAACCCGGCAGAGGGAAGGTTTCAGTGGAGTGAGGTCCCACTAAAGTATCAGTGCCTGATGGAGGACAGTGAAAGAACGGACCCAACTCTTCTCAATGGCAGCCAAGGAAGGTACAGGAGGCAATGGACACAGATTACAATATAAAAAATTAAAATTAAATGTAAGAAACAACTTTTTAGTGAGGGTGGTCAAACACTGAAACATGTTGCTCAGAGCGGTTGCAGAGTCTCCGTCCTCTGAGATATTCAAAACCTGACTAGATAATGCTGTGGACAACCTGCTCCAGCTGACCCTGCATTCAGCAGCAGGGGCAGCATGACATCATCTCCAGGGGGCCCAGCCAACTTCAACTATGCTCTGATTCTGTGACACAAAAAGACAGAAACAAATGCAGAAATCTCACAATAATGTAACACAGCAAGTTCTAGCAAAGTCACAAAAGTCTGTTAAAGAGTTTTATGTCTGAAAAACTGGAATGCAACTTTCTGGAAATTAAAGACAGACTGTAAGCTGGAGGACAGGACTGGAAAGTTCCTTGCTCATCAAATTAAAAACAAGAGGCCTACTCATGAAAAAAAAATTATGTGGTCAAGTCACATTCTTTGCTCAAAAGTTTTACATACGACTGAGGGCGGACACTCTGCAATTCATTGAGAAACTCTGAAGTTGCTGTGGATTGTGCAGCACATGAGGGACGTTCAGAAAGCTGGGCAGCAGTCAGGAGAAGTGCAAGAGGACCAAGGCTCCCTTTTACTTGTAAAAGGCCTGCTCACACAACTGACAGCTGGAGCCACTTAACAAAATACCAGTGCAAGTTATTCTGCTCAATTCCCCTACAGTAAGATGACAACATCTAAACCCCTTCTTGCTCTGCAAACACACAAAGGCCTCATGGCTCACAATCCCCCTTCCTTCTGTTCTTTCAGATTTCTCCTCCATCTACACATACAAAGCCATATTTTTTAATTAAGTGGGACAACTAATTTTAAATTAAGAGAGACAAAGAACATAGGAGAAACTTGCACCTGATGAAAAGTTGTGTAATCCTTCCTAGTTACTTTCAGATTACACATGCACGGGGCAATCCTTTTGCATCAATTACATTCTCCAAACTGTCCACCTTTTCTCTAAAAGGTGTTGCAGCAATAAAACAGGTTGATATGAAAAGATGGCCCTCTTTTAAGAAATAACATTTTTCCCTGTTCAGTGGCTTGAACAGTCGCAATAACCACAGACGGTTCCTGAACCCTGATCTTCAAATCTATTTGCCAGCTTGGCTGCCTCTCACTCAGTAACCCACTGTGCTTTTCAGGGAACATTTGCTCCTCAAACACAAGTCTCAGTCCTTCTACTCACACTGGACACATACATCAAATAAAATCAAGGTACCCCTCGGAGTGCTGAAAACATCCATCACTGTGATTCTTGCTTCCATATAACTATGGTTGTGAATGCTCTGTTAGTCAGAAGTATTCAAGCCTGACAAAGTCATTTCATCTCCTGTTAGTGAAAAACTTTTCTGTCAGGAGATTAAGACAATAAATCAATGCCCAAACCTAATAAACTGTTCAGTAGCAGTAGGCCATTCATACCTTTGTGCTCGCTGTCACAGCACTAAGTCCAGCACTTCACCTGCGAGTGAGATCTACATCTTAGCACAGAATTATGCACAAATTTAAACCATTTAAGCTACAGCGTATTTTTCCTATAATGTGAAGATTTAAAAGTATCTCAAAATCAGCAAGAACTAAGGAGAGGCTGTCCAGGTGTCAGAGTGATAGAATATATATCCCTCCATTTTCACATACCATGCCTAAGGCTGCATAGCTGTGAAGAGAAATAGAATTAAAATTTTCTAGAGTATAATCAACAGCAAAACAAAGAAAACTGTTCAGTGGGAAATCAAAGAACAAAACGAGCCTGACCTGATTTGCCTCTAGGGTATTCCCAAATCACAAAATTCCTGAAATATTCTGCTACCTTTGCATTTCTCAGTGACATGTACACAAAATATTTTTCAAATAGCAGGACTCAGGAGCCAGCCCTCTCAGACAAACCCTACCCCAGGTTTATGTGCTGCTGTAATGAACACTCAGCAGCCACACACAGCAACACTCTGGGCTGCAAGAGCTCTGACGTTCTGCTGCCATCACTTTCTCGTCATTCATGTCTGGAGCTGCAGAGGGAAGCAGGTGCATTTGTACAAACACACTTGCTTATTGCTCCCTACTAATTAACGCGTTAAGGACAGGCTTGGGGTGGGGATGTTACGGGGGTGCCTTCCAGCCACCGATGCCACTGCAGTGACGTGGGCAGGTGCTCAGAGTAGCACCCCGAGGGCAGGGACACGGCACACCACGGCCCGGGGCACAAAGAACGGAAACTGAGCTCTGCTGCTTTCAAGAAACAGTGCACAGATTTTTCATGATTCAGAAGTATTTTTAAAAAAAAAGATGAAAAAGTATCTTGAGAGAACCAGGCTGGAGGAAGGAAGACGGGGGATGAGAACTTAACTGAAGACTTTAACTGGAAATATAACCTGTATGAAAATTAATGTAAGATGTATGAAAATTCAAAGTTATACATATTGTGTTTGAAGTCATGAAAGTAAGAACAACCACTTTCTCACTTTCAACATTGTCTCATTTCACAGCTTTGTTTCACAATTTTTTTTTATTGTCATCCTCTGAAGAAAAAAAATCAGCTTAATGCATTGGCCTGATTAAAGAGGGAAAATACATTTATTTCAAACACATGTGTAAGATTGTGGTATTTCCTGTTACCATTGTAAATGCTGATAATTAAAAAAAAAAAAATTAAGAAACTACATACCCAAGACAAAAGAGGAAAAGAAACAAACTTACATTTAGCAATACAAATCTCAAAAAATCTGTATGCAAATTACTTTTCCAACTTCCTAAGGGAAAGGAAGTCAGGTTCTGTATTTAAAACTTAGGACTTTCAAACCAAGTACCAGCTGTCCCTGCTAAGCTCCCTCTTCTGGCTAATTAATAAACTCTCTTAGACTTTTTATGTAAAAGTTTTCAATCTTTCCAGTTCTGTCCTATCAATAAAAATCAATTATTTTTTTTAAAAAATCACTCTCTGAATAGCTCCAAAAATCAGTAAAGCTTGGCTAATCAGTGTGGGGGTTGCAGTTAATTAGCTTGTGCTTTTAAATGGATCTTCAAATGAGCTTTTCAGATACTGATCTTTTTCCTTGCCCTTGCTGGTATTTTATGGAAAGAGTTAACATGAAGTATTTTTAAACAGGAAGAATACCAACTTCAATAATTCAGTTCCATTCATCCTAGCTAATATTTTCATTGAAACTGTCAATGCAGTTACCCTCTTAAATAATTGCAAATGTGGAGATGGAATTTATGCTAGCAGTTCCCTCTGCTGTGTCACCAGCAGGAATTTTCAGCCTGACCCCCAGTTTTTGATCACTGAAGTTCTCATCACCACAGCTGTACAACAATGTTGTCCCCTTACAAAATATCCTGCTCAAAGTATCATGGGATTTTCAAGAAAAAAAGGTAAACTTTCTAATGACATTCAGGATAAAAACCATGCCAAAAATCCTAAAAGTAAGATTCAATTCCAATTCTATCTTGAGACAGGTAGTTTCACTGACTTCAAAACACTGAAGGATGATCTGAAAAAAACCACAGGATAATTACAGTTAAAAAAACAGAGGTAAGATTCCAAACGGTATTCTGATGGTCTGGGAGAAAAGAGGAGGCTGTGTGAGGCACTGACAAACTAAAGGTACCACTGTGAAAAGATAAAAGAGAAGATACACCAGGGACTGGAGCTGAGCTTTGTAAAGGACAGAACGCCTCCAAAACTAGGCTGACCCTCCCTCCTACTGCTGACTGATTGTAACTCTCAAAGTATATGAACATCCTGTATCACAGAACAAGATATCCTTTACACACTGATCCAATAAAAGAGGGAATGTCACAACAGCAACATCATTTAGGTCTTCCAGTATTTTTTCCACCAATGAGGCTCAAAATGCTCTGTAAAAGTGACTCCTGACTTTTTGTAAAAAAAACATAAACAAAGAAACAGAGTTTGCTCAAAGTCAGAACTGGAATTGAAACTTCATGTTTTTAACTCAGTCATACAGTCTACTTGAAAAAAAGTATCATTTTTTTACTAAGAATGTTTTGGAGACTTTTTTTAATATTTCACCTTAGTCCTGCATCAATACATATTCTATGATTTCTGTATTTAATAGACTGTTAGTAATGCCTTCAGTTAACACAGATTTTTAGCTTGTAAATCTTTTCCATCTTATCTTCTATTTTGATCCACAGGTCTTTTCAAAGGTTGTTATGCTTCTTTGACTGGCAAGTATTCTTTTATGAAACCTTTTCATAACTTTTCATCTAAGTCAGCTCTACAGTAAATCACTACCAGAACCAGGATACAAAACTGAGCACAGGTATCCTGGCTTTTACACTGCTTAGCTCCCTGAAGTCAACTGACCTGGACAGCAAAAATTTAATGACAGTAATGAAATTTTCTTTTTTTAAACACAGACCTTCATACAAATATATGCAAAATCTTTTATGACATTCCATAATACAAATCAGTTAACACCCAAAAAACCCAAAAACAAATAAACAAAAAAACCCCACCAAACCACAATACAAATCCCCACCACGCAACAGTAATGCAACTCAAAAGTTTACAAACCATCTCCTTGACAAAGCAGGAGTTTCTTCTAATGTGCACTGATTCAAGTCTTAAGGAATACATAAAAAGGGTTTGCTAGAAGCCAATAAACAAGTAAAAATCAAAATATAAGACTCAGAGTGATCTCCTCTGAAATAAAAGAAAATTTAACTTCAACAGTTTGGAGCCCAGCTGGTGGAGGGCATCATGCTTGCTACCTGCTCTGATTTCTGAGGAATCTGGTGATGAGCCTGCTCTCAAACTGCACCTTTAGCTAAAGTGGCTACAAAGGGTGTGCGAGGGACTGCCAGAAGAAATGGAATCTGGGGCAGATGCTGCTAAAATCAATTCCCATGTAGAGGGCTGCCCCCAGCCAGCCAAGGCAGGCAGCTACTGCAGCAATCAAAGCAGGTGGTGGGAACCAAGCCCAGAAGGAAGAGGCAACCAACACCATTTACTCCTTACAAATGTTTACTTGCATAGTGAGGTCTTACTGAGAATGCCAAGACACATATTTCTTCAAATGTTTATCCAAAATATACTACACACAAACACTCTTTGAACACTATTTTGAAAGGCCTTTTCACTCCATTACTAATAAGAATCTCCATGATACCTCTCAGAATTTTGCAACCATATGTTCCTGGATGCTGATGAATGCTGACTACATTAAACATTAGAACAGATGTCTGGTCTTGACAACCCAGAAACCATGCTGGGTTAAAACAGTAAAATAGTGGCATACTCCCACTGGGGAACAGTCTGTTTACACAGAAAACTGTTTAATACCCAACAGGTAATTCAAGTCAAACAACTTTTAAACAGAAAATGTATTATTATCTGGAGCTTTTAGCAAACCCCGACTCTAATACAGAAATCCATGCACCTGTTTACACCAGGTATTATGTATGCAAACACATCCCACAGGGGTTACCCCTTGCCTACCTTTGGCCATTTGGGGTTCAGGAGCCGGGCCCGGAGGGCATCATCCAGGGCCCGCTGGTACTGCTGGGTTTTCAGGAGGGCGGCCGAGCGGTTGCTGTACAGGATGCAGTTCTGGGGGTCCAGCCCCAGGGCCTCGCTGTACAGCTCGATGGCCCGGTGGAAATCGCCTGCGTGGCACGCCTGGTTGCTCTGGCGAACCTTCTCCACAAACTCAGCCTTGCTCAACATGGGGCTGGCAGGGCTTTTCCTTCCAAGAGATTTTGATTCAAAGGAAGAAATCTGGGAAGGGAAAGGGGAGAAATTGTATGTTAGCATTAAGAAACGCAACTCAAAAATGAAAAAAAAATCAAACTATGACAAACTGTACAACAGAAATTAGAGTCACCAGCATTACTGAAGAACAAATTATGAATTCAGAATCAGATTCTTAAAATGCACATTGTTTATCTACTGATACATAGCTTTGAGGGTACAAAGGTAAGAGAAAACAGTCTTACAAAACATATCCTTCCCTAGGAAGGATGTCTTCCAGACACAAGAGCAGCTGTAGTCTCTTTTCGAACGCTGCATTCCACACACTCACAAGTGTTTTCCTCCTCAGCCACACTATTTGATTCTAGGGCACTAAGCATACTTGGCAGGTAAAGAAGTTTCTCTGAACAGGCGGCAGGTGTGATCATGAAGATGATGCTGGTATATCTGAAGTTTGATATACACAGATCACACAGAAGCAAATGCATGCACAGACAATGTAAAAATGTGTGAATTCACTTCAAACCAAAGAACTTGCACTGGTACCTCTGCTCATAAACCTTTACATCCAGCTCCCTACAGCTGCAAACTGTTCATAAATTGGAAAGGAAGGACAAGTCCTTGGAACCAGGTATACTCACAGAAATCAGTGGGACATACAATTTATTTTAGCAACACAACAGTAGTTGTTGGCAGAGTCACCTTCCCAGATTGAAAACTTTAGGCAATACAAAATAATAAAGAAAACTTGTTTGCCTTCTAACTATAAAGATTATTATTTAAAGTAAGCTATTGAAAGTCCTAGTTCCATTGATTCTGGTACACCCTTTCTCCTTATTTAACTTTCTACATTCCACATTTTCCTCAGGCAGTCCCTTGTAGTCAGTAACTGTTTCTGTCATGCAAACCTTATTCTCTCGCAAGGGCTCTCAAGAACTCAGCAAGAACATCTTTGTCCAGCTCTGATCACAAGGCAGTTGGGAATAGTGCAGTAACTGTATTTGGCAATAGGCAACACAATACACATGGTAACATACAAAGTACTTGGAAATAGTCATTAAAGGTTTAGACTACTATAGTTAAGATTGGTGTCATCTAGTTTTAGTCCTGCAGACTGAAAAAGGTTAAGAATATCTCATATTGTTAGCACAACAACCATGGGGCTTAAATACATTACCAGAGCCAGCTAAGGCGTATTTATAAAGGTGGAAAGGGAAGCAAGATGCAAACTGACATCCTGCCTCAAGCATCAATTTGTCAACAGCCTTTTTTTTTCCTTAAGTAACAACAGAAAAACATCAAGTTAGAAACTTCTGATTTCTTATTTTTCTTATTATACTCATTCTTTTCTGACAGGTGTTTGTCCAAAGTTTTTCTAAACTTCCCTATTGAAAGAGACTCCATGCTTTACTCAGGCAATCTCCTTACACTGCTTCAGAATTTTCATAATTAAAATAATTTCTTAATATGCATCCCAAATCTCCTTTGTACCAGTAGATGTACTGTTTCTTGTCCTGTCTACAGAAGACTGAACCAAAAACTATGTTCATTTCATCTGTATAGTTGCTTTTTATGAATAGCATTATAAAAAGCAAATTTTTGCATCCTGAAAAACCCCTACCACGTGCAGCACATCTTTAAATGCACCAGATAGTTCTTTGCTACTTCAATCAAGTTTACAAACAGCATCTTCATGTATTCCCAAGCACTGGCAGGAAAATGGCTGTACTGTGAGCAACCACACAGACCTTCGAGCTGAACACGTTGCTTTGTTCAAGCAGTGCAGGAACTCACACATTTGTGAGCATCTGACTATAAACTTCATCATGTGGACAGTTTGCTGTGACCTGAGGACCTGCAAGAACTGGATCTGAAGATTCAGCAGCTATTACATGGACAGGTGTTCAAACACAACGATAAGGAAACTCTAAGAAAGCAAACTGGTCACCAGAAGGGCTGGAGGTCGTGCAGGAAATGGGGCTGATGAGCACCCAGGTGCCAGGGCCAGCAGTTTCCCCATGTGTTTTAAAGGTAGCTGCCATCTCCCTGACATGCATCAGGGACCATGAAAAATTCCAAGCGTTGTGTAGTTCCCATTCGATTGTCACACTCAGAGTGAAGGACTGCAGCTTCCCCACAAGCAGTATCACAACTAGTCATGACCCAAGTTATTTAGAAGACAGATACTTGAAGAAATCGATTCCCCAGCATTGCAGTCCTTGCCTGCAGCAGGAGGTTTGGCCTGGAGCAAAGGTGAGCTCCGGGCCGTGGCACAGGGGCACCACAGGGCTGTGCCACCAGCCCGCTGAGCCACCTGCCCAGGGGCACCACAGGGCTGTGCCACCAGCCCGCTGAGCCACCTGCCCAGGGGCACCACAGGGCTCTGCCATCAGCCCACAGAGCACCAGCCCGCACAGGCACACTAAGTGCACCGAGCCCTTGGCAGGAGGGCCTCTGCAGAGGCACAACCTCAAGAAGCATCAGTGAGATGAGAAGTCCAACAACAGCTGTCTTTTCTGCAGTTTACTGTGCACAAACAAATGAACACACAAAACTGTGAATGATGCTTCCAGAATCACTCTGTGAGTCTGTAACAATGAGGAGAAGAGGAGACATCCTCTCAATCCAAGCGAAACAGTTTCTGCCCCTAATATCCTGTGACACTAAATAATCTCATGAAGAAAAAGGAAACTATTTTAAAGGAAACTATTTGAAAGGAAACTATGATGGTAATATGTGAAATATGTTATTATTTAATTACTTTGATCATGAGAACCACGTAAGGCAGTAAAATGTCATTAGGTAAAAGAAAAACCACAGAACAGTAAAAAACTGAGTCACTCTGGCACTCAAACCACAAATAAAAAAAGATTATGATGATGGTACCAACACACAAAGAGTACTCATTAAAAAGCCATCCCAGCTTTCCAGTCAACACAGCTCTTCTGCTAATACAGTGAAGGTAATTGCAATGCACAAACTTGAGCTGCCTAAGATTTTGTTATAAAAGGGGCTTTCATGTACTAAAGTAATGCTAGAGAAGTTTCTTAGTGCAGCTGAACAAAAACGGTTCTAATGAAGTGCAGAAGAGGATCTAGCAGAGAAAGTCTGAGTTAGGAGCTCATGTACTTCTGATAAAGAGGATGGCACAAGCTCTCAGCATTACTCCTCCAAACCAGCATTAGGCAGCAGAAACCAGCTCTTAACTACTGAGGTCCCACGACACAGAAGGTCCCACAACATCTGCTTCAGATCATACTCAGCAATGAATACCCTTCACTGGTGAAAAAGCCTCCTCTGGCAGAACGTGCTCAGGACTCAACCCTCCTGGCAAGGGGAGAGTCAAACACATACAATTTTCTGTGGCCTTTTTCTTTTCAAGAAGAAACAAACTCCCAATCCCCCACAGTAAACAGGACCTCGAATACACATCAAAACCCAGGTTACAAGAACTATTATCTTCCCAGATCGAGCCTGTTAAACTTAGTCATCTTTATAGAACATTCACCAAATAAATGAGCATACACACTGAAAGATACGACTGTCTGAAGAGCACATTGCTATCCAGAAAGCCACAGTGAGCAGATTCCCAGTGAATTCCAGTAAGATGAGTGAGGAGAGGTAACAGCAAATCCAGATTCTGCTCCAAGACAAGAGGACAAGCGAAAACAATGTGGTACAACAGAGTGAAGAGAATGCTTTATCAAAGAACCCATTTTACAACTCAGAGTTTGTTTGTTTGTATGAAATCCCTCTTATTTAATGCTATATAATTCAAATAAATATACTTTATATAGATGATGTCTTGGGTGGCAAGTCTATAATTAGGGCACCATTTAAAAAAATTCTTACCATTAAAAAATACTGTATGTGTAATATGTAGCATTTTTATATTTTGAATAATCTAAATAGCTCAAGGTACTTCAAGAAGCATCAGAAAGAGGAAAAAATAGAGGAAAGCAGAAAAACAGGCATTTCAAATGGGTTCTGAAAAAAACAGTGACAGTAACTTATGCTAAATACAGATTTCCAAAATCAGTTAAAATCTGTAACTGAGCTTCTGCTTCTATGAAAATATCTCTACAACATCTTCTATTTTAATTTGTAAAATGGTTTATGTTTTTAAGTCCATATTCTGAGATACTATAGTTTTCCTGTAATAGAAACTGGCTTCAGCAAGGGTCCAAGAATAAACAAAGCACATGAAGCCTGTCCCCATGACCTCCCTGCCAGCAGCCAGCACTTCAGCCAGGCTGTACCCACTTCTGAACAGACACAACCCTTGCCGAGCCACATTCAACCTTCCCCCCATCTGGAGCAGGATTTGAAAAGAAATAGTGTGGAAAGAAATTAAAGGCCCCCAAAACTGAAGGTTTAAGCCATCACAGGATGCCCACAACAGCTGCCCAGGCTGACAGGCTTTTCTGAGCTGGGTTTAGCATTCAGCAGGTGTTACGGAGCGTTGCTGGCAGCACATCCTCACAGCTGTGAGAAACCATGTCCTTAAATCACAGCAACACAGCACATACACCCCGTGGGTGGGACGTCAGCAAACTGGGCAATGAGCCAGCCCGTGCCCCTGACAAACCTGCAGGGAGAGGAGACACGGGGCAAAAGGGCCCCTGGGAACAAGCTCATCAGTGGAACGGAGGCTGCAAGTGCCTGTGCAATTGGAGCTTCCATGAAAACAAAGCCTGGGCCACCACCCAGCATCCCTTAGCACTGCTACAGCCAGGCAACTTTTCCACATCAGAAGCAATATGAAGGAAACCTGTCAGTGAGCCACAGGGAGACCAAGCCAGCAATGAGAGAGTGAGTGATGAACTGGTAATGCAGCAAAAGCCAGGCCTGAACAGGAACCTCACTCAAGGCACCTCTGTTAGGGCAGCAGTGCCACTTCCTGAGTTTTGCTGTCTGCAACAAACCATTGTTCTGCTGTAGTCTGACTGTTGTCTCAGAAAGGACATGTGCCACCAGGATTGCTGGTCCATCAGCACAAGGGCAAGCCTAGCACCCACTGGTACAGGTAACAGGTACCTCACCTGCAACATCTCATTCATTACTACACTCCATCTCAAGTACGGAGCTGCCCAGTTGTCAAGGAGGCAACTGATATCCAGACAGGGAGGAGGGACACACAGTGGACATGGAAGTTTTTCACTTCAGTCAAAAGGGGAAAATGGGATACAGGGAAGCAGCCAGAAAAGAAGACTTGGTCCATTTCAGCAGAAATCCACACACAGACTGCTGCTGCTGCAGTGGATGCCACCTCTTGAAAACTGAGATTTGGATAGTACACAGTACATACAAACAACAATAATCATTAATGATGATTATCACTAATAAAAATCAATAGTCTTATACATCAGTATGACCTAGAACCTCCAAGAACATGTGACTGTGTGTTTAGATCGGACAACACCCCCCTTCCATAAAGGGAACCTAACTACTGACAAAAATCTTCTAACATTCAAAGTACATCCACTCATCAATTTATCAATAAACTATTTTCAAAGAGCCTATATAAAGGGTTCCATTAGCATCTGAAGAGCTCATTCCACCCCAGGAGAAAGTAAAGAAGGGATGATATTATCTAGGATTGTGAAAACCTACAAGAAAAATGAAAGACATCCTAGGCTCCAAGAAAAGAGGAAGGACAAGAAGCTACAGGCACCCAGCCGTTTCAACTCTCTGTTCATTGGGGACAACCAGGGGCATCCCTATGGCTACACCATCAAACTGCAGGAGTGCGAGCAGTGCCTTGGCTGACACCTCACCCCTGACCGCCAGTCTGTATTCCAGTGCATGGGCAGAGCCACATCCACAACATTTGCTGTCACCCAAGATGCACTGACCGAATCCAATCTCCAGATTCCAAGCTCTCTCAGTAAAAAACCTCGTATAACGGAGTTCATCACAACTTTCCCCGCGGCTGGCGCACCCAGTCTGTGTCTGTGCCAGTGCAGCAGGGCCAGGAGCTCTGCAGAGCTGCAAAGTACACCTGACACATTCACCATCAAACACCGGTTTTGCTCACCGGGGCGTCCGGAGCGAGCGTTGTGCCCGCTGGGTCGCGCCACAGCGAGGGCGGCCGAGCGCGTTCGTTCGAGGCTCTCGGCCCTGCAGCGGGGCAGGCC
>JAOXXN010000212.1:5881124-5891932 GCA_026770055.1 Myrmophylax atrothorax
GCTGCAACTGCGTTACTTTGAGCAGTGTTTCACTAGGAGGAGGTTAGAATTGTACTGTGCTCCTCTTGCGGCGTTGAACTGGCTGGTGGGGGTGAAGGGGCCTTCTAAAAGGCAAGAAAGGTGATTGAGTGTACCAGCATCTTCACATGCTTTTAAACTCATGTATTTATTTATTTATTTTCAAACTTTTTCTTTCTCATATGTGAGCACAAAAATCTTAAGTTATTCCATAAAACATTGTGTTTTGCCCGCCTTCGAGTATCTCCCTGTGATACAGTGTACTAACAGACTGTAGATGGATCATGTGTTGCTTCTTCAAGCATTTGAATTTTAGCACAAATTGATCTTGCCTCCTGTGGAAAAAATAAATAGCATAAAGGAGAAGAAATTAGCGTGGAATTCTGTTCTGAGAACTGAGCAATTGCAGCTGCCTTTGACTTCCTGTGTAACAAAATGGTCATTTACTGTCCAAAACTTCCATTCTCTTTGTGGCTGGTGATGTACTGTGACTGTTGCTCTTAGTTGCCAGTGAAATTTTAAAAGGGGGGGAAATACTGTTTGACAATGTCAATGCCACTGGAAGATATGATTAGAAGCTAAATAACTATTTGTTTTTGTTTTGTAGTGTCTCTGTGCGCTCTGGAAAGAAGCATAAGCTAGAAGAAGAGGCAGAAAGGTAAATTAATTTGTCTTTTATAGCCTGAAAAAACTTAATTTGCATTTTGTTCTCTTAAACATTTGAGCACATCTCATCTACAATACAAACAGGAAGGGAACTTTTATAATTGTTTCCATTTGCAGCTCTTCCTCTGAATTGCACATGAGCCTGAATCCATTTCCATTACCCTAACCAATAGGTAGCACTGGTTTGCTTGCACAGGTGCTCATATTCCACTAAGAGCAACACAGATTTCATTTCCTTGTTGAGGTTGCGTTGATGTAGTGTGTCCAAGTTGTTGAAATGCACATGACTTTCTATAACGTTTGTTTCTGTAAAATGCCACATTTCTTGTTTGACAGTTGTAAACTTAATTTGTTTCCTAGTTGTCCTGTGCGGAAGAAGAGACTGACAGGAGCCCCAAATTGCCCTTTGAATGCCACCAGTGAAGAATGGATTCTCTGTGCAGGTCAGCAGGCAGCTGGGGAGGTAGCCAGTCAGTATGGTGGCAGCGGTCCTGAAACTGCCATGTTAGAAATTTCCTGTGAAGACATGGATCAGACAATGGGGGAACAGCAATGCGAGGTTGCTCGCAGGAAGCTTCAGGAAATTGAGGACAGGTAAATGCAGGGATTGAGTAGACTGGTTTTGCTGAGCTTTCCCTTTTCTGGTGGGAATTCAGGGGTAAATCTAGCATTTAGCAGTGTGATAACACTGCTATGAGTCTGAGGTGAACCTTCTGTTCAACTGATTTCTTTTTAGGCTACCCATGGTCCTGTGAGTCTTTGGGCTGACACTGTGATTTGAAATCAAGGGTGCTAGCGCAGCAGATGCTGAATAAATAACCCCCTCATCATAATCATGATGCATCGTCAATATATCATAGTGGGGTTTAATGCTCTTTTGTGGCTATAGAAAGTCTACTGCAGTCATTTAATAAATGTACTGTGTATTTTGGCCCTCAAAAGATTTCTGGGAATGGCATGTGTTTGCAGCTGAGCTAGTATTCCAGAATATCTAAAATGACCACTGCAAATTATTAGAAAAGCCGAAAGTTACAGAAATTTTAAAAGAAGATTTTTCTTTAGATGATTACTTCATAGATGACATGTGAGGGGAAACAAGGTACTGTTAGACTGGTGTCTTTTTGTGGGTAAATCAGAGTAGTAATGTATGTCTTTACTATCTACCTGTGTCTGCTTTGGACGTCTCAGAAGATTGTTCCCCATCCTTCTCAGCTACTCTGCTAAATTTCCTATAAAAGTTTTACCAGAACCAAAGAAGATGCCTCCATTTTTTCTAAATGCTTCAACGTTTCATGCTGATTTAATCTCAGAAATTGGTGCAATGTTGTGAAACGTGAAGCACTGTGTTCAGTACCTTTGCCATAATTCTTGAAGTTGAGATATGGGGAATTGAGCAGGTGAAGCTACTGCATAGCTGAGACTCATAATGTGACCGAATTGTACAGCTTCCCCTAAAGGGAATTTACTTGTTTTCTCTCAGTGTAAGGTTGCACTGACACTGCTGGAATAACACAGGGATAACAAAGACAGCTCAGGTACCAGAAGTGGCATAGCTGCTCAAGTGGCTTCTGTGGTAACAGTCATTCCCCCCAAGAGGGACTCAGTTAACACAGCCCAGCTGCTTCTGGTACCCAGCCTAGGCCAGAGGTGTGCCCAGTGCAGTGCACAAAGATGGGACTTAGACTGCAGGGGATGTGCCTGGTAACAGTATGCTCAATAGTGTTTATCTCCCTCTTCCCCCTCCATTCCTAGGATAATTGATGAAGATGAGGAAGTTCATGCTGATGGAAATGTTAGCAATCTGCCCACTCTTATCCTGTCAGATACCCTTAAAAAAGGGATGAAGAGGGATTTTGGTGAAGTCCTGACAAAGAAAATAATAGAATCTATGTAAGTTCTGGAGGAAATAATGGTGTTATGTAGCCAAGACATGCAAATGAAAAGAGCGACCCCGTTTCATGTATGTGGAGATGTCCTTAATTTACTGCATGATGCAGCCAACATTGTGTAACAGACCGTTCATCTGTCAAAATAGGAAAAACTGTCCTAATATGAAAGAGAAATAAGTGTAACTGTAGTGGTCACCAAGTGTGTGTTTTGTACTCATTTCTACAGAGAGAAATTTGTTGATTAAACTATTACAAGCTTTATGTATATGAATTTTCAAAATGAGAAGATCCTGAAGTGTGACCAACAATGGTCATCAAGTTTTGTGCAAAAGAAGAGAGAAAATACAGGGTTAGAAGTAGAAGTAATGTAGTTAAGGAAGATGAAACTTAAGGGGGCGGGGGGAAAGGCATATGGCTTCTGGAATACAGTTCCAAGCTAGATCAAGGGATGAAGGTGCTCTCTGGTCTTCTGCAGGTGATAGCTGTGCTTGGAGAACTTAAATTTAACTGAAACTCCATCCCCTTCTAGGAGCCGTCCTTCTATGGAGCTGGTGCTTTGGAAACCTCTTCCTGAAATTCTGACAGATAAACTGAAGTCTGTTTCTGTTAAGAACTTCAAACAGCAGAGTACAGAAGTGTGTCAAGCTAAGCAGCCAACAACAAGAGCTCCTTTTGACCCACAGACTGAAACATTTCCTGAATCACAACAGACTGCCATGTGTCCAGACCCATATGCTAGTTTGGGAATATCTGGGTGTGCAGAAGAAGAAATGGAGTTGTAGATGCCAGATTTTAGACTGGAAGCAGTGAGCTTCTGATGCTTTTTGTTGGTGTTTTTTGATTCTTTCTTTCTGGTTTGATGTGTGAACCTGAAGTTACAGTATTTGTTTTTTTTGGTTTTTTACTAACAATCATAAGGACATGGTTTGGCCAAGAAACACACACGATTTCTGTACTCCGGTCTGTTAAATATTCTTATTTTTACTGAAAAGGTAATCCAGAGACCTTTGGAACAAGGAAATAGCTTTCCATCTTGCTTAATGGTGAAATATCCTCTTAATTGCCATTGGTGAAGTATAAAATCCAAATATTGAATGTAACTGTGGCTTAACCCACATCTTTCACTTACTGAGCCATTAAGATTTTGGTGCACATACTATGCTTGGCCAATTGGTTTAATTTGAATTACAAAAGGGTATGTAAAGGAAGAAATACTTTTGAATGTAGTCACAGATAAAAAAGCAATCCCTATGGTAATAGAGCTCTTCACACGAGTTCATCTGTGGCTGGTTTGGACTTGTATGCATCAAGTTGCAAAGTCAGTTGAAGACAGTGTAGCTTTTGATGACATCCTTTAATTTGGATAAACATGGTAAGTAAATCAGATAAGAGGGAGCCGCTTTCTGGCATAAAGCAGCTGATTATTGTCTGTAACCAAGTCCCAGGCTTTCAGACTGCTGGCATTAGTGGTGAAGGAGATGCTTGCCTTCTCCTGAGAGAATCTAGATTTAAAATTAAAATCAGAACATGTGCCATTTAGCATAGTGCAACAGTGTTTTTCGAGAGGTATGCCAAAAGAATTTTGTGCCCTCGGGGTGCCAAGAAAAGGAATCCACAAGGAGATATTATTTGTACCTTTTCTCAACACACAGACCTTCCATTATTCTTGAAACCCTTAAACAAGGCAGAAAATCTTGTTCCTGAGCCCTTGAGCTTTCGTAGAGATACCTAAATTGAGGCTTCTCATAAGAAATTCCTTGCCAAGTAGTAGGTTCTGTCCAGAGTCCTACATCCCAGTCTGGTTTTGACATCTTGATAACACATAAAGGAGCAAGTATACAGTAATGCAGCTGCTAACATAAGAAAATCTACTATTCTATTGCACAGCTAATTGGTAATCTTTGTGATGATATTCTTTATTGTTAACATATAGCTGATAGTTTAAAATCAAGCTTCTGTTTTTGCATAAATCCTTTTTTTGTTTTGGTTGTTCAAAAGATACCCCTGTTTCTTAAATCCTGTTTATCTTGCTGCATTTGTTGAAGGTTGTTTGAAATTTTCTGGCTCTTGCCGAAACCTTTCAGAGCTTCACTAAAAACATTTCAGCATTTGAATAGTAGTATTCTGCAAACTGGCACCATTCTGGGAGGTTTATTAAGTAGGCTGCTCATGTTCTCCAATCTTGCTATGTCTGATTTCATTTTGGGGTCTGCTATAAATCTCTTGCATGAACTGTAAAATTTCTCATGTATTATTAAGCTGTGTTTAAAATCTGCAGCCTTTGGTGTGCTCCACTGCTTGAATATAAAGTAAAGCAATGCAGTTTGGAGAAGGCTGTAGTCCCTGCAGGTAGAAAATGTGGTGTCTCCAAGTAATTAACTGGTTTTCAGCTTGCAGGATTGTAGTGAAAGGTCAAGATTGGAAGTATTTTAGCTGAAAGCTCTGAGTCGTAAAGAAAGGATAAAAGTTCCAAAAATCTGATTAAACCATCCCAGCAACGCTGAAATTGCAATAGGAGTAAAAAAACCTGTAGGAAGCCTAAATACATCAAATCTAGATGCAGTTGTTTTCCTCTTAAAAGCAACAAATTGCGTATCAGATTTGCAGAATAAGAAATTCTTGTAGATGGCTTTTAACCATACCTTTTTCCTGTTAGGTTTGTACCAAAGGTTGACTTTCAGAGGTGTCTTTCCTCTTAATTTTTTGATGCCAACAGGGTTTCACTAACCCATGATTCTGTCATCTGAAACAAGAATATAGTGGTGGGCTATTAACAAAGCCCATGAGATGGAAAAAAACTATTCAAGAATTTTGCTGTGGTAGAAAAGGTTTAATTTTTTCACAATTTGTTTCTGCCCTTATGATAGGAGACAGTGGGGTTGAATTGCTGACATGGGTGCAGGAGGAGAAGAGTGGGCTCCAGTGGAAGCCGAGTCAGGAGGACCAAGCAAGATCCTTGCCATAGCAATCCCTTGGAGAGCGTATGGGAGACCAAGCACTGGGTGTTTTCAGACTTGCGTGTTTGTGAGTTTTGTTTGTTGCTGGCTTCCTTCAAAGACTTTTATTAATGCTGTTCACAAGCAGGATGGCAAGTGTGATGCAGTATTAGAACAAACCTTATTTTGAATACGGAGAATCCAATTCTGGTCTGTCTTCTCTTGGGACCAAATCACCCTTTGTATGTCAGTTTTCAATAAATTTTCTAAAATATTTTTTAGATGACTGTGTTTCATTCCTGATAAAAGTGAAAACCTTGGGAACCTATATCCAGTCCTTCAGCACAGGATAAAGTACTCTTCTGGCTTAAGAAGATTTTGAATTTAACTAAGTGATGTGCCCTGGGGAGTACATCTTTCCTCCACAGTGTGCACCAGGACAAGGGCAGGCAACAGCAGGGTATAATAAACCTGACTGCCTGAAAGGAAGAGTTGCTGTTAAGTCTGTCACAACCCAAAGGCCTCTAACAAAGCAAAAGGGATACCAAGAGATGTTGGAGATGTTGCTATAGCTAATGTTTTCAGATCTTTTTACTTCAGACTAAAACTACACAGAACTAAAGAAGGTAGGCATTCTTAAGAAAAGGTTTAGAAAAGTTGTAGAACAAATTGAGATTTTAATATTTATTGGAATGTAACATGTTGCTCTTTTTGTTTCCCATCTTCTGTTCAAGAGCTTTTTAAGCAGCTGAAGGAAAAAAGATGGGTGTGCTAGACAAGTATTGCCTTTTCTTTTAGGACGACGGAAAAGTAGGACTTCAGATTTATATTTAAAAAAAATAAAAGGCTCTGAGGTTTCTAGGCAGGGTCAAACATAGACTCACTTAAATTGTCCCATGGATTTAGACAAGAGTCAAAACCCGCTCCGATGCAGAGGAAAAGAACAGTATAAAAGCCAGTCCGTGTAGGATTGTGCAAGGCTCTCCTGGCTGGCAGAGTCTCCTGGGGGGATGTGGCTGTGAGGTCAGGAGCAGTATCCCAGTTACAGAGCCAACCCTATGGAGAGGAATAGAATTTATTTTGGCATGGGCTTGGAACTAGACATGCAATTATTCCAGGGCCTGTGTCTTGTAGCAGTCAGCTAGAGCAGATGTGTGGCTTCTGTCATGGATGATCCATTTAATTAAATGCAGATGTAACCCATGTGAACCACTGGGTCTGGATCTATGCTTGTGAGGCTAGTAGGACTCCAGAATTCCAAGCCATCAGAAAGCAGTCCCCCCGAAGGAAGGGTGCTGCAAGGGTGAGAGCTGCTGTTCCCTGTGTACTGGGCCCTGCCTTTGTAATGGTGCATCAAAAGCTGAATGTAAGAACCATAAACTTCCTTATTCACGGCAAACAAAGGTCACATTTTCCCCATGAAATATGATGCAACCAGCACAAGTGTCTTTCTTAAGCAGTACATCAAGTGTTCACATTAACTTTTCATCTCCATTCTTCCCCATCCTAGCAGTTAATGTTGCTGTATGTGCATATCAATAACACTTCCAGTTCACCCTGAAGTTGGGATCAGCTCCTGAAGTCACAAAAATAAGCAAGAGCCTCATACAGGAAGAGGCTGTGCTTACAGTGACTCAGTCCCAAATATCAAATTTACAGGCACACACACATTGCCTACTGCGGCACTGAACAGGGACAGTTTCATCAATTACTATGTTTTCTCATCTATGGCAGTACTTAAAAAGTGAATTTAATCTCCTATGAGGATCCAATAATATTAACAAAAGTAATGCAAAATCCTCATATCTGTTTGCTTTTTGGACTTGCAACAATTTATTTGGTACTAAAGGTCCTGTTGCAGTCATCCCCATTTTCCAGGTTTAAAGTAAAGCAACTTATTCTCTGACTACTTGCATATTTAATCTAAATTTGTTTTATTGCATAACTGTAGTCTTTATTCTACCCACTGTTCAGACAGAATGCTCTGTTAGAAGGAGCTTGGTCACCTCAAGCTCATAATCCAAAGCAGTCCTGTCACCTTGAATGTTAAGTCACCAAAACCCTTCCATCCCACCCATTTCCTTTCCTCCCTACCCAAAGTTATTTTTGTCAAAATTGAATGCAAAACATGAAATAGTACAGAAACAAAGAACAGCTGTACAAACACCTGCAACAGCTCTCTCACTTTCAGTGTAAAATTTCAGTTTCTGTCTCTCCAAGTGTTTTTAATATTTTGATGTTGGAAAAAGTGGATGTGGACAATGAAGAGTCCTGCTGTGATATTTGATATTCTCTCCTGTGAAGTTCATTTGATGCTTCAGGATATCCCAGAATCTGCACTTTTTTCACTGCATGCCTGTCTTGCACTCGCCTCCTCTCTGAGCACTTTGGATGGCATTACTGGCCACCAGGGTGACACCAACCTTGACCTTAGTCACACTTCACGTTCCTGCCACCTGTTTTCTTTAGTGACGTTGAAGTTTCGCTCTGGCCCTCACACAAACCCCCCTACCAATTCCAGAAGCTGCTAAAGCATCCAGCTACAGACACCATACAAGTGCTGCTCATCAGTTCATTGTGGTGGGAATAGAGACACTGAGGGACCTAAACTTAAATTCTGCAAGGCTCAAGATACTCTGCCCTCCCCAATGAGCTGAGGCAAAAAAGGGTCACTGTGCTGCACTGCATTTTAATTGCACCAATACAGTTAAATGGAGAAAGTAACTCTACATAGCACATGGAAAACAAGCATTTACATAGTAAAGCTGTAAGATGCAGAGACTATTAAAGTTTTAACCCAGTTGTCTATACATGAATATCTCACTGCAGTTTTTGGTGTTAAAATTTTCAATGGAAAACAAAATTAATGTTTTCAGGTTCATACAGAATTAGCAAGTTACTGAGAAACAGTTTCCTCCCTCATAAGCCAACACTGATGGAGGGCAGGACACCCTACACTTTTTTATACCATCACTCCATCCACTAGCATGAGTAGAAGTGAGCAACACTTTTCTGGATACACTTGATTTTCTCCACACACACCCCTCAAAGGCACATATGCTGATATCCTGCCAGGACAGTTATCCAAGGGGAGTTAATACTACCAAGTTAGACACTGATCAGCTGGGGAAAGAGTTCACTGGCAAAGCTATCCTCCCACACATGGCCAGTGCCAAGTGGAGAGGACATGTCACTAAAGGGTGACAGGGATCCTTCATACCCAGAGTCACTACAAGCATCCAACAAGTAGCTTGAGACTTCAAGGCTACGATGAGAAGAAAGCAGTTGAGAAATGCCCAGTTCAGGCATGAAGCTGTCTACAGGTTCCTCCTTCACAGACACTGGGACATGAGAGATAGCCTTGTCTTCACATGCTGAGAGAGATTCTTTCTCAATTTTCATTAGCATATTGGTTTGGTTGCTCACTTCTACAGGAATCTCCAGTATTAGGGGCTTTGTATACACATGATCAAATCTTATCAGTTCATTAATGGCTTCCAGCTTAGCTGATGGGGACCCCAAAGAAGGAGAGAGGGAGGTTGATATGGAATTTGTTTCTCCAGAGATCTCTTCCTCCAGCTTTTCCAGGCATGTTGACTCTGCATCAGTGTATCTGAGAAACATTTCTGGGTCCAGACTGTCCAGAAAGCCCAACAGGAGATCAGGCTGCAGAATAAAATACTAATTGAGAAAGACAGCCTATTTCTGTTACAGCAAAACACCAGTTTGTAGCATCTACTCATCCTCATCTGGAAGTTAAAATATACTAGTGCCATCACCGTTGTTTTACCAAGAACACCATCAAACACACAGTTAAGGCAGTTACTTGTCTTTCAGAAATTCACAGAATCCATCGGGTTGGAATGGACCACAGAGGGTTAACTGGTCCAACATCACTCCTCAAGCACAGACATCCTAGAACATATTGCACAGGACTGCATCCAGGTGGTTCTTGAATATCTCCAGTGAGGAAGACTCCAAACCTCTCTGGGCAGTTTGTTCCAGTGTGCAGTCATTCTTTGTCCATTGGCTTTTTTGTAAGGAGACTGGCAATCTCCCCAGAATTCTACATGCATTTGAGACTCACAGGCACTATTAGAAGCTCCTTGAGAGGCACTATTAGAAGCTCCTTGAGAGGCACTATTAGAAGCTCCTTGAGAGGCACTATTAGAAGCTCCTTGAGACCCTGGACATATCAAGCACTAACACCACAGTGCCTACTGGTCACACAGAGCACAGACAGAACCCAGCTTAGGCAGACGTACCCATGACTAAAGTTCAGGGTGCTGGTGGTTGGTTTTTGTTTGGGTTTTTTTTTCCTTCAAGGTTCTGTTTAATTCCTGTACTCACTAAATACAGCCTAACACAGCTGTTCTAAACCACAGGTATGGCATTCCAAAACGTGGAAAACAAAGCAACTATGGAACAATTATTGAGTTGTTTAATATCAAGAAGTTACAACACTAGTTTTAAATCCACAGTGGTTCTGAATTTCATGGGCAGTTTACCTAAGAACAGGCACTCACCTTAGAGTCTGTAGAGTCACTGCCATCAGAATCCACAGGGAAGCTGTCAGAACTGGTGACTGCTGGGCCTGCCCCTGCTGCAGAGGAACACGTAGTCTGAGTGCTGCGGACTCAGCGGACCCGGTCACCACTCTGATCTCCTCCAGCTGCGATTCCTCCACAACCTGTGCCAAGAAAGACTTGCATGAGCGCCTGACCCTCTTCACCACCCCATTCTTTTGGGACAGGCCTACATGACTGGAACAATTGCAGAACTTCCCTTTGAAGGACAGGGGTGTTTCTAGCACATCTCTGTTCACAGCATTGGGGTTACCCCGGGATCGGGGCAGCTCTCGGTGGGCGGACACGCCAGCTCACCTGGGGCTCGCCGCCCTTCTCCATCTTCAGAGCGTCTAAACCCAGGCGGCAGCGGAGCTCCTGGTTCTCCAGCACAAGGTTACACGTCCTGTCCCGCAGGAGCTGGTTTTCCAGCAGCAGCCTCTGGTTCTGCAGAGAACCGTGAGGCAGGGAGGCCGCCCCTCGCCCCCAGGCCCCCCGCCTCTCGCCTCCAGGCTCCTCACCTCCTCCTCCAGCTCTACCACCTGCTGCTCCAGCTCCGTCATCCGCGCCTTCTTCCTGTCGCGGGCGCTCTGGGCCGCCACGCGGTTCTTCAGCTTCCTGCGGGGCAGGGCTGCCGTCAGCGCGGCGGGGAAGCCGCTCCCCCCCTCCCGCAACCGCTCCCACTCACCTGCGCAGCGCCTTCTCCTCTGGGCTCAGGTGCGTGAGCCGCTGCC
>JAOXXN010000212.1:5907802-5928226 GCA_026770055.1 Myrmophylax atrothorax
CTTTGGCTAAGTAGAGAAAAATTACTTGAATGATACTTTAATACGTTTGACTGTTAAGCAATTGCCAGTAGCAATCCTTATTTCTCTTTAACAGCTCTGGAGTTTGTTTGCTTGAGTTCCCATATATGTGCACATACATACGCAGATATATGTATAAAATCTTTAAAAAGCTGACTGGTTGCAAGTAAGCTCTAGAAACAATTGATAAAGCTCTACGAACACAAATACATTACTATGAAAGTAACGTTTTTATTTCAAAATAAAGAATACTGCTTTAGGGTGCTTGATATTTCAAACCAGTTTCACCTGGGAAGATTTCTTATTAAAAGTTCTCTTGCAGGCAGAAGAGTTGTGAGGACAAATTGCTGATGTAAGGCAATTATTTTTTCATAGAAAAGAGGGATGGACCAATTAATTTATGGTTCTAACATTTTGAAAAAAAAGGTGGTGCTAATAGGGGCTGGAACAGATGTGGACATTTTTTAACCTTTTGGTGCATTTTCAAATGGTGAGACTTAACACTGTCTTTGGGCCCAGCAAGAGACCCTAAAGGTTCCTTTTGTGTCAGGTGTTAGTGTTAAATACAGAATATAAGCCATTTACTGAGGTCATACTTTCCTGGTGACCATAAGTAAAAGGGGAGAAAAAACACTGTTTTTTTTAAAACTCAGATTTGCACAACCTGAAACAAGTGCATTAAACAGACTCTTGCAGGCCTTGTTTTGTGTAACATCAACTGTCTGCTTCCTCTTGGTCATGAATAGAGAGCACACCAAGTAGGAAAGACTATAGTGAAAGCCAAATGATGTGGCAAATCTTTTACAGTCATTTATCACTCAAAAATTGATTCCCTTATTTATCTGAACACATGCTAGACAATGTACATCATCGACAGGCTATTTTTTTTTCATGAGCTGTGTGCGCTGTTCTTTTTGTCAGAGGAGAGAACCTAGCAGACATTGTTCCAAAGCAGCTAGACTGAATGCCATCAGTTGTATTTTCATTTTTGAGGTTCTGGATTGCATATAGCATCTCTTGTCAGTGTCCTGTTTCCTTTATCTCCTCCTGAAAGTGAGTTTTCAGAGCCAGAATTTATAAAGATTTTCACAGCATTGTCTTGCTTCCCTATTTCAGTGAGACTGTGATTTTATAGAACGCTATGAGTCTGTTCTTGATTATCATTTAAAGCTCACTGTGAGGTTTAGAAAAGGCTCGTGAAGCCCGTGCCACTCAGAACCTGTTCAGCAGCAGCAAGTTAGTTGTAGATCAGTCAGTGAAGCAAGCTCTTCTTGGCCCCAGCCCCTTTGTCAGTGCACACAGTGCTTTCAAGAATAAAATGCGTTTTTCTTTAAAATGAAATATTAGAAATTCTTTAAAATCAGGCACACATTAAAGAGTGGATCAAAGGAATTGTGGTTTTGAGACTACACAAAGGCTTACTTTTATGTTAATAGCATCAATTACTCATTGGTCTTGAAAGTCTGAACGAAGAAACCCCACCAACCTTAAGAAATAATGCACTTTCAGCTTTTTATAGGTCATATGTCCACTCTTAAACTGGTTATTGGTCAGATTCCTATCCAGTAGTGGTCTGTATTGCATTGCTTCTCATGTTATTGTAAGAGAGTCTTAATAGGGTCAAGTGTCTACCAGAATAACTCTTTAAAGAGATTAAATGATCATGTTTTCTTTCATGTGGCCACAGTTTGTATTCAGCAAACTCATCCTTAGGTTGCTTTGTCAGCTGCTTCTTAAACTGCTGGAAGGTCTAATCATCTTGGTCGTGCCTGGCACACTGGAATACTCCATGTTTCTTGGGGCAGTAGACCAGCCATCGATATGGCAGAGATTGGCAATTGCAAACATTTGGCTGGAGAGCGATTGTGAAAACTGGACTTTGTTGAAACCTCTAAAATGATAGTTTGCTTTAAAAGCAATTATGACTGCAGAACTCCTTACGGCTGAAATTGTTGTACCATTCAGGGCCAAAGCTCACCTGTAGTCTTGTCTCCAGCTCTGTGCTATATGGCCACAGACTGGCAGTGGCAGGAAAACAAACACCACTGATCTGACTAGCAGCGGCTTTATTGCTCACAGTGACATTACGTATCTTAATTCTACTTGCAACTGGCAAGATTCTGTTCCAGTTGCTTGTTCCACTTGATAGCTAATGTGTGGAGCATCTAATGCCGTGTTTCTTATGAAGTTGTGATCATGATGGAGCTGCTCAGGTGAGGTGCTGGGAAAAGAGGATCAAATTTGATGCTTGTTTTAGGTTGCATTAAAAACTCTGACATGTCAAAAACTTTAAATGATACACATTCTTAACTGTCAATTTTCTCTGTCTTCCTTTTTTTCTACTCCTGCATTAGATGTACTGCTGAATACAATAATGGATTGATTACCAATACATACAATTTTGGAGAGAAGCTGCGTGGAGGAGAGATTCAGGAATATTTGTTGTTTGTCTTGTGCAACTGAAGTTTGGGCTTTGGTTGGTTTGTTTCTTCTTGGAAGCCTCAACAGAGAAATAATGAACTTTATGTAGCTGTTGAACTGGAGTAGTGTGTAGATGATATATTGTATATATTTTTTGTGCTCAAAAATTAACAGTCTGAGGAGAACAAACGTAACTCAGGGCTTTAAGCTCCAGGAAGGAAACAGAAGTGAAGACACTTCCAAACTTCTTTCATGACATTTTGTAGGAAATTTTTGCCTTTCTCTTGCAGAAGGTGAGGAGGCTTCAAACTGGAGTGCAAGACTGTGTACCTGTGTATTCCTTCCTTCTCTCTCCCTCTCACCCCTTATTTACTTGAATGGCTTTGAATCTTTCCTCTGTTTTCTCAAATTGCAGAAGTTGCTAAAGGCTGCAAACTGCACTTTGAAGCATGAACAGTTTTTAACGGTGGTGAAAGGAGTGACTTGAAATAACTGTGTAGGTAGCAGATGTCTGGTCCTGATCAAAGAAGGCCGAGTCAAGGGAATGTTTATGTCCTTTGAGAGTGGAAAACAAAAATGTGCATTTTTGTGGGTTTTTTTGTTGTTATTTTGTGATCAGGCAGCTTAAGTTTCTTCTTGCTGGAGCTGAGTGGCTGAAGGCCATTCAGATTGAGGAAATGGAATTATTAGTGGCTTTGAGTCACTGTCTTGCTGGATGTTTGCTTTGCTAGTTATAGAATACAAAAGACACCTGTGATTGGGTTTGTGTTAGTTTCCATACTTTTAACTGTAAACTTGTGGTCTGTAGTAATGATCCTGAGGACATCAGGGATAGTTTGTCTGGGTCTCAGGTTTGCTTTGTTATTGTGTCCTTGAAGTGAAGTATCTTGGAGTTGAGCTGTCATTGGAATGTGGCACTTCTATTATTCTGACTGTAAACAAAGAGCTGACACTCTGGATGGTGCAGATAGGACGAGGAGAGGGGCTGTTCAGCATTTACTCTGTTGCTCTGTTTCAGTACAAAGACAGGAGACCTGGAATGAGAAGTGGGCCTGTGGTGTAGGTTTCATCCTTCCTGATCTTCAGTCTTTGATGTTACAAACAGATACTCACAACTGGCAAATGTTGTGAGGTAAGTGAGAATAGTAATATTTAAGATGTCCATCTTCAGTTGGTGAATCTTAAGCACTGCCCCCTTTGAGCCTTTCATCTGAACTTGTGTCACACAACCACAAGTGCCATCACCATTCTAAAGGCTTGCTGAAAGTTCAGGGATTTGTGTTAAATAGGTAACAAGACTGAACCATGAATGGAAGAAAGTGAATTGCTGCTGTCTTAAAAAAAGTTAAATCTGAGCTTTCATAGTGGTTTTTTTTCCTGTTTTAAATTTTTCTAAAAGTAATGATTTATTTTAATAACAACAAGTCATTAATGGCTCCTTTTTTGTTAAAACAACATTGGGTGTGTGTCTGTTAAGTAGTCAGAGCAGGGCTTATTTTTTGTATTTGCTGCTTTACTGCTTGCAGATCAGAAACCTTGTTTAATTTAAGCTTCAGTTTTTCTTTTGTCTTCTCATTTTATTAAGACTTGACTATCCAGTGGTAGGAACAAGATGCTTCCGTACTACACCCTTGATATATGCATAGAGTAGCAAAAAGTGTTACAAATTGTGGTTGGGCATTTTCTGTAACCTCAGTCCTTTAAAGCATACATGGGGTTTTGAAATCTAAATGGGATGTTTCAGTTTGTTCTGGGAGTTGCAGGGCTCATCAGTCCTCTCTGTTCTGGGAGAGAGTTGACAGGTGAAAGAAGGATGAAAAGTGCGGGTTTAGTGCTGTGAACAGCAGGCTTCTCTTGTACAGCTTGTGTGGGTGGTGTGCCTGCCCTGACCTGGACAGGTGCTCGTTGCCCAGCCATCTCTGGCACAAGGATGGAGGCTGCCCGTGCCAGAGTGGCCTGGCTGCTTTTGGGGTCCCTGCTGGGGTCCCCTGCTCTGGCGGGGCCACTTGAGTTTTTCCTGCTCTGTAAGGAAGGTGTTTTTCATGGCAGTGCAACAGGTGACTGCAGGGTTCTCGGCAAGAGAAGGCCAGGATGATAATGGAAGTGTAATTTGCATTCAAAATAAGAGATGACTGAGGTAAAAACTTGCATAGTTGTTGTACCTGGACAGTCCTTGTAGAGTGTGCACAAGCAGCTTGTTTGCAGGAGAGGTGTTGTCTTGGTCTTGATCTCAGAATAGATTAGTCCAGCTGTTTCCCAGTGTCATCCCTCTCTCTGTCCTTTTTTTTGTTTCACTCATGCTTTAGCCAGTTGTGTGCTGTGATGTGGGGTGGTAGGCGGGAGAGTTGGACAGACCATTACAGTGTTTTGTTTAGGTCGTTTATCCTCTTGTCCTGCTTTGCCTTGGACACTGAGCGCTGTCCTCACACCCCGAGTTCCAGCCCATTGCTGGCTTAGTTCACAAGGACTTGCCTGTCCTCATTGGCTTCTGTATGTGGTATTGTAAATAAGGATCCTTTTTTTTTAATTAATTCTTCAACAGTGCAGTATCCAAGCTGTCTGGTGGAATGGTGGTGGAAGGACTCTGTAAAGCCCTGCTGTGGTAGCTGTGGGCGGGATGTGCTGTCTGCTCCCAGCTGTGCTGCTCTGCTTGGGGGATCTCCTGTCTATGTCACCCTGTGAAGGTTCACTGCAACAATGTCATGTAAGAGATCTTGGTAAGAAGGGACACTTGGCAGCTTAAGCCTTCTGCAAGAACATCCTTCTTCAGTTGGACAGATTTATGTATTTCATATCTTCTGGAAAAAGAAACACCTTATGAAAATAGTTAATACAAACCCAAAACTATCATGGAAATTTAGGGGCTAGTAAATAGTATTTACTGAGTTATAAACTTCAGACTTTCAAGCTGTAAACTATTACAATACATTATAAAATGTATTAATAGAGAATTAAGGGCACCTCTGAAAACTGTTTCTAAATGAGTCTAAGGCAGTAATAAATAAATGTTTCTAGGCATTACTACACGTAGAGGCCTGATCCAAAGATAAGGTATCAAATTCAGTGATGAGTTCTTGGTTTTGGAGGAAGTGCCAGTGTCTGTGGTATTAGCATAGAGTTGCAGCAATACCAGAATCCTTCTACCAGAACCTTGCTGGCAGGTAAGACTGAGACAGTCCCTCAAAGAAAAGTCAGGACACACAGTGTAAGAAAATATGGTAATAGATATTTAAGTATGGACAAATTACAATGGAAAGAGCATAAAATGTTAATGTGACCCATTTAGAGGAATAAGAGTAAAGTAGGTTAAGAATGTAAATAGAAGCAGAAAGTCCAGAGCACTGTCTCAGTGCTCAGACCAACTAGTGCAATTTCTGCATTTCCAAGTAAAGGCGTGAGGAAATCAAGTGGGGAAAAGTAGTTTGTGGGAGTTCAGGAAACTTTTCTGCATAGTCCATATGTTTAGTTAAACTTCCTCACAGTTGTTGAAGGTCTGTTCTGTTGAAGACCTTGCATTTGCAGGCAGGATGCTGACCACTTTCTTTTCCACGTGCTGCTCTGCTTGTTTGGGAGGTGGAACTAGGAAAAAAATCCCAGAGAGAAGTGGCGCTCAAAAATGGTTAAACATGGAGCCATTTGGAGAATTGTTTTCATTTATATATATTTATTTATGTTGAGAGTGAATCTGTGTGACTACAGTATATATAATTGCTGCCTGCTTCCTAGTGTTACCAGCAGTTGTGGCCAGCCATGCCCCATGGATGGAAATGGCACTCGCTCCCCCTGAGCACCCACGGGTGCCCTGATGGGACAGGGCAGCTGCTCGTGAAGTGCTTTGCCTAGTGAGTGGATTCTGAAATGACTGCAGGTAAAGTGTGTAGAGGACGTGATTCAGTATGGCAAAATTTCAGGGTAGGAACTGCAGGCAGCTTTGCTGCAAGCAGATCTTATAGGAAAGTTTTTGAGTAGTTGTATAAAACCATTGATTAGCATACATAGTAATTTTCTTCCAGTTTATACTGTCTTGTGGTGGAGCGTGTATTTAAAAAGGCTCCCTTTTTTATTATAGTCTTCTAGTCCTTGTTTTGAAATTGCAAAGTGAGGCCCTTCTGAACCAAAATAACTTTCAAAAACAGTTTTTCAAAGTGTGAATGCTTTCAGGAGGCCAGCATCAGACTGGTTAAGGAAAGCTGAGATCTAGAGGCAGTAATCTGCTTTGTGTTCTACCCAGTTGTGTAAGCAGTGTATTTGCATTAATACACTTACTACTTTAGTAGTGCTCAGTTTAGGAGGTGTTAAGTATTAATTTTTACATATTATCACTTCTTTTGGACATCTGCACTTCAGTACTCAAATCTGTTTAAACCAGAGTGTGTACTTAGATATGAAAACAGAATGAATGCCAGTAGAATGCTTGGCCTTATTTCTCATTTTCTGTCTTGAAGGGAGAGTCCTTCACACTAAAAGAGATTGGCCAAAGAAAAGTAGATTATTTTAAAACAAAGATGTGATTTGAAATTGTTAGAACAACAACAGAAGATTTATGTTAAAAAAATATTCTTTTTTTCTGCATTTTTCTTGAGTGCTTGACACTTACACCAGAGGTGACCAGGGAAATGTGGTCTTGCAGATACCCAGCAGAGATTGCCAAAAATTGCACTTTACTGCACTTATCCCATTGGTGAAGATGTGATTCCATTAGGTTTGAGTACTAATGCTCAGGAAAGTATTGCTCTGGTGGCTTAGGACGTCTCTTCATAGTGGTAGGTTTTTTTCATTAATTTTTTAAAATTTCCTTTTCATACTGCGTAGAGACTTCTGTCGTTGCACTTGGCTTTAAGATGAAAAGCCAGTTTACAAAGGTTGATTAGGTGCATGTTTTGTTCCAGACACAAGTACAACGTTAAATACGTAGCGTAATATATGCAGTCTCTAGGCTTCTCAGACCCATGTTACTCTCTGCGTTAATATGAGGATTTTAGTTGTTTTCTACAGCTGATGACCGGTTTAGACTTTCCGTTGGATTTCTTGAGCTTAAGCTGCTTTATTGTTTTGCATCATTTTCAGCAGTAAAGCAAATGGAAGAATCAGTGAGGAGGTGACTGGCCTAACAAGAACTAAGGGGCATATTGAGAGTCTGCAGTCATGATTTGAGTACAGCTGTTCACGTGTACAGGCATGGATGTTGCAAGTGCATGCCTCCTACTGCAAATTTATTGCATCTGCTTGGGAAGCAACTTTCAAATACTTCTGATTGTAGTGTTTGAAAAATTGCATTTAATTTGGGAAAGACCCTAGTTTGTGTCAAGATCTGTTTTCCTGCTTTGAGCTTTTGTTGCTTCTCCGCTTTTAAAAGAGATGCACACAATTAAGTGTGGCTGGGAAAAATCCTTCTCCTCTGTTTCTCTCTATCCATTCCACTCTGCCCTTCCTCCCCCAAGCAGAAGAGGCTTGAACCAAACTTTCTGTTGAGTTCCTCTTTGGAACTGCAGTTTTCCATCTTTAACCTGTCCACTTTGATTACAGATTAAGAAAAGTATGTTTGAAAGACTGACTTGGAATTGCAGAAGGTGTTCTGTTTGGGTTTTTTTACACTGATGGGTCAATTCCACAACTCTATAGTTCATGGAGAAGAACTTTTTTTAAAGGCTGTGGGTTTTTTTAAGTTTCATTTTATTTTCCTCACAGAGACTGCCCTTGAAGATTTATAGACTTCTCGTTAGGGCCTGGCTAGATGATGGTACTCTCAATTGAGCCTTGATTGGTTTTACCTTAATAACAACAACAACAGCAATCATATTATCCGTATCTCATGGATAAAAGTGTATGTATATGCAGTATGCCAGTTTTGCCCATTAGTCCTGTCTGTTCTTGTGCACTGAGGTTTCACCTGTCCTTGCTGGCTTTGGAGATCAGGGTAGAGGTTGGGATACACAGTGTAGCAGTTGCTGCCCTTTTCTTGGGTGTCCTGGGTTTTCTCCTAAGGCAGTCTCTAAAGGGTGTGTATGATATAAAAGGAAAAGGTATTTGTTCCATCACAGTATTGTAATTTACTAGGGTCTAGCATACTTTCTCATACCTGTTCTGTATTTATTTAGAAGCCTTTTAGAGCAGATACTGTCTTGCCTGCTGTGAGGATATAGCAGAGATGAATACTTTATGGTCTGGATGCCAAGCTGGCAGATGTCCTGCTGATGTGTAGCAGGGCTGGGAGCAAGAAATGAACCCTTGAAACAGCACCAGGAGATGCTGCTGAGTTCAGTATTTAATAGGAGCCAAGGGCTGGAGACCTCTTTTTGCTCAGGGATAAGGTATCCCCATCCTGCTAGCTGGCTGTGTTCTGCCTGTGTAAAAAATACAAAACTGTGTCTATAGAAAAGACATTGTGGACTAGTTGATGCAAAAGAACTCTCAAGGCAGGATCTTAGTTTTGGTTTTCCACTATTTTACTTGAGAAAGCTACTACTACTTTCTCCCACTTTGTAACTGTCAGGGATAGTCTTTGGTTTGGACACTGGGAAAGGACAGAGGTTTTTCTATAGTAAAATAATAGGGTTGTAGTTGCAGATTGAGATAAATTTCTCAACCATGTGTATTTTGTTTACATTCAGTTGCCACTGGAGCTAAATCTGCTCAAATAACAGAAGTTAAACAAAGTGATCTGGTCTCCTGTTGTCTACCATTGTTTATATCTTCAGGCAACTCTGGGAAATGAAGATCATTTGAAATCTTTCTGGACAACCTTAGTATTAACATTGCTCCCTGGTGTGGAATGGGCAGCCAGAATGTTTGCACACACACATGTGTGACTAAAGTGACGCTGAGGTGGAACCAGCAACATCGAGTTCTGAATATTGCATAAGCATTTGTTTCAGGGGCTTGGACAGGAGCACTCAGAGGCGTCCCAGCCTTGGAAGTTGTATGGGAAGAAGCTACTGTCCATGTCAGTGAAAGGACTGAAGTGTCCTGAAAGAGTTAAGCTCTAGTTAGCTCACTTGTAAGGTATTTAATATCCTTATTAAGCTCAACTGTTGGTTCACTTCCCCCCCTCTTGTGTTGAATAAAATTTCTTGAAGAACTGAGCCTCTGCCTTTCAGATCAGAGGCTCACATGTTGAAGCTGGCAGTGCTAGAGGCTAGTTCCTATCTGTGTGACAGCATTTTTAATTTAACAGGACCGGCTTTGATGTTCTTGAATATTTATAGGCAGCTTCAGATCACTCCTATATGTATTCTTTTTAACTGAAGCAGAAGTTCCTCCTCACACAACAAGATTTTTTTGCCTCTGTTTACTCTTGTGTCCCTTTTGCATTTGCAGACAGAGGAGTGGTTTTGTGTTACAGATATGTTGCGTACTTACTTGTGGGAGGAACCACCTGATTTCTTTTCTAGTTCCTGCAGCTTGGGAGTAGTCCAGTTACTGCATCTTAGCTCCTTGTTTGAGCCTCACTGCAGACACGTAGAAGTAGATGCAGTAAACTAGAATTAGAGCAAAATGCAGTTATGATGAGGCCTTCTCCACTTAGGTGGAAACTCAGGTGGGTGCAGCAGCGGGTCAGACCTGGGTCCCCCCAGGAATCACAGAAGTGTCTCTCGGGCGCCCTGAAGAAGGAACAAGTCACGGTTGTAGTTTAAAGAGGAACTGAAAACTTGAGCTTTGGCTCTCAGTGGGAGCTGATCAGAAATTATGGAAAAACGTTTTAGGTGGAAATTGCCACTTGGATTGTTTGACTTATGTGAAACTTTGACCAGACTGAGGCAGGAGCCTTAAAAAGAATAACCTGATGGGTCAGCTATCAGTCAAGGTTTTAACCTGTCTCGGGCTTCTTTGCCTCAGTGGCTTCCCTGCCCCACCAGCCCCCACACAATTGACTGCTCAGAGCTGGCACTGTATGTTCTTTCAAAAACAGAACTGTGGAGGTTTTGCCACTTTAAATAGCACCAGGTTTGGTGTCCTAGATAAAATCGTTGTGATTTGAACTTTTACCTTGGTTGTGCCGCTGGAGGCAAGTGTGTATGTCATATGGAAGTGTTCTTTCAGACAAGCTTTTGTTGTGGACTTCTCTTTTCCTCCTTCCCTTCTGCTTTATCCTGTCAGTCCTGTGTTATGGATCTCATATGGACTCCCTTATCACTGCTGTTCTGGCCCAGGGTTAGCTTGCCTTGGCCAACTGGGACAGCAAAGCAGTGATGTTTTTTCCTGGAACTTTGCCATGTGGATGCTGCTGGTTTGGGCAGATTGCTGTATCCTGCTCTGCTGCACTTAGTTTTTGTTGTGAAATTCTGTATGCTTTGTATTATGTGATGATCTCCTAACTAGACTTGAAATGACACTATTAAGTAGCAGATTTTTTGTGTATTGCTCTAAATGGTTTCACTTTGTAAAAAATTGTCTTTCAATGATAATTTGTTTTAATGCATGGCCTACAGAGAAAAATGTTTTTGGTTAAAGACATTTGTGCTATAGATGCACTTCTCTGTTGGTACAGCCTTTTCTAGTTCAGCAAGTGAAATCAATTATGTCACTGCCTATGTAACTAAATAGCATTGGAAAGCAACCACAGGAGGAAAGTGCTTGCTTGGCTATTTGATCTAGGTAGTTTGCTATAGAAATTCAGGAGGGAAATGGAGACCTGTAACTTAACTACCAATGTAGCAGCGAGAGTTTATAAACTATACCAGTAAACAGAACTTTACTAATATATGAAAGTAGGGAATTATCTTGATCCTGCTTCTTGCAGGAGAAAAAAAACCTGCCTGTGGCATCTAAACATCACTTTTTCACAGTTAATTTTAAAGGGAGACTCATTTAGCGCGTAAAGCAGCTGTGTTGTATCTTCAGGAGCTGGGTGTTCATACACCTTCTGCTAATGCTCATGTGGAATCTCCTGAAATGTGTGGCTACTGGAGTGCCATTTCAGTGCTTGTGTCTAGGGATGGGTGGATGTGATGGTGACTTTGTTTTTCTTTAGTTCTTCTAAACTGTTGTTAACAAATGTAGTTTTCTTTCTTCCTACATACCCTGAAATATCCTTGTGAGACAGGAAAATTTATGAAGTGTGGAAGTACTCAGTGCTTCTGTTTCTGACAAATCTTTTGTTTTGTTTTGAGCTTTTCCCCCCGATTGGGTTTTTTCAGGCTTTACTGTTTGTGTAAAATGCACATCTTACTTTGAGTTTAGATTCAGTAACTTCTGGAAACATCTGAGATGTTTGCACTATCTAGATAGAAAGGATATCGGCAAAAGCACTTACTGAGATGAAGGGTTGTAAAGCATTGGAAGAGACTGTCCAGGGCCGTGGCGAAGTCACTGTCTCTGGAAGCATTCCAGAAATGTGTGGCTGTTGCCCTTGGGGACATGGTTGATTGGTGAATGTGGTGGTGCTGGGTTAATAATTGGACTTGATTACCTTCATAATTCTATGATTTCTTCTCTCATTGTACTTTTGTCTTAGGAGGAAGTAGTAGGCAGTAGCATGCATCTAGTTCAGCGTTATTGCAAAGAGAATTTTTGCAAATGGATTTATTTTCAATCCTGAAGTTGCAGTTGGTGTATTTGAATTTCAGTTGGCAAAGCTGGGAAAGTATTTGTGTCCCTTATAAGTGATACAGTAATATGTAGTGTGGTTGATAAGGATGTTACTAGTGAATAACCTCGTAGATAAAGATCTTTGTCAGGCTTGCTTGTGCTGCTTAGGAAGCTGAATTGCCTTTTTTTTTTTTTTTTGGTTGTAACTATCCAAGTGCTGCTGAACCTTGAAATCTTGTCTTCATAAATATATTCCAGATAAAATACACAAACTGATGCTGTCTGTTCTGGAGATTAATGCCAAACATATTCTTAATGCAGTAGAATTCTGATTTAGGTTAGGACTGGTTCAGTTAGGAATACTGAGAAAAATAATAGGAGTCCTGAGTATCTGTCAAGGGAAGGTTTTAGGGCAGAGATCTTAATTTTTTTTACAGCATTCTTGACAGAAAGAGTGCTTGGAACAACAAATAAGATGCTTGAAGAAGAGAGAAGTTGAACAAGTCTTAGGAGAAAGCCATCCTAAAGCAGTCGCTGGGGCGGAATGAAGTGTCAACACTGCCCAGCTGGAGAAAACACTCCAGCTCATTTTCTGCCTCCAGAGGCATGATGGTTATGGCTACCCTGCTTGAGGAATGGTTCATGAACTGGATGATAGAGGAATTTAATCTTTGTATCAGTATGATAATGCGGCATATCCGTGCTCAGCTGCAAGGCTCTGTTTCTCAGCGCAAAAGGGCATTTTTTTAGTCTGAGATTTTTGCTGTTCTGTTATGTGGAATTAACATCACAAACTGTGCCTCTGGAAGGAGGAGGAGTTGGTTTTGTTTACCTTTTCAAACTGAGACAGCTGCTAGAAGAATATAATGTGGGGCTTTTTTCTTTAAAAATAAACTATTTAGAAATAAGATAACTTACATTTGCATTACGAATATATGTATTTTTCAGAGTAATTGCATGCATTTTCAGGGCTTTTCCTTCAGCTTTCTACTTAATGCAGAATGCCTCTGCAAGTGTGTAGTAATTAAAGCAATTAAGGATGCTATTTGATTGGGACTTTATGGATACGGATACCTGTGTTTTTTGTTTGATGTGTTTTTTTACTGTCCATTTAGAAATCTGTTAATGAAATGTCCTTGCAGACACTGAGGAATGACTACTAACAGTGAAATAAGCAAATTATTGGAAGCATGAACAAAATGGGTTAGAACAAAACGTATTCTCTGCTTTGCAACAGGTGAGTATATGCAGCCTATCTGAAATGGTAGAAAGGATTGCTTTGAAATCATGCATGTTTTAGGAAAATATTTAATACGTCTTCTGATGTTGGCCTGTTGCTGTCTCATTAGCTGGTGGGGAATTGCATCTCTGATAAAGATTCTAGGATCGTATTTCTACTACTGAAGCTGGTAGTGGGTAAATAAACCTCATTCACGGTGTTTAAAGCTTGGCAGCTGATCCTGACAGAGCAGCAGTTCTCCCCTGCTGTCCTCCAGGTTGCTTTTCCAAGCCTCCTTTCCTGCTCTCTGGGATGGGTGGGAGGAGGGAGGTGGAGCAGCTTTCCCAGAGCCCCAGTTCTGGTTCAGCCCGAGCCGTGGTGTCTCGGCACTGCCAGAATGGGCCCAGGAGACCTGATGGAGGAGCAATGAATGGTGTCAAATGGGGACGGGTGAGCAAGGGAGAAAAAAAAGCTATGTTTGACCTCTGATTTCTTTCCTGGTGCCTTTTTTTTGCTTTTGAATTCTCACTTTCTGATTCCCGCTAGTTGCTGTGTGATTCTCAGTGCTTTACCATGGACACACACTACTGTCTTGGAACGTCAAATGGAACTGGTTTGCAAGTTAGAAAGTTAATAAAAGTTCATGATCCTAACATTTCAACCCTACACTTCTGTAATAAATAAGACAGGAAAAAAATTATAATAACTTCTAACTAATTCAGAGTTAATCTTCGTGCAGCTGAATTTCTCTTCCCATTTATTTTTCCATGTAGAGGAGGAAGCTTGGGTTAGTTTTGAAATGTTATTTTTTTTTTTAGTCTTATGCAGTTGGAGGTATCTGCTGAAAGCTAGTTGCCTTTGTTATATGTAGGCACAGATGTGCAGTATAGGAGATGTAAATTAAGAGAATTTTTTTATACGTGATGCTCCTCAAGTGTAATTTTTAGTATAATACAATGTCTTATCTCTGGTCCCTTGACATGGACCAGGTCTCAAAGGACACTGAAGGGAAATGGCAAGGTGGTGTAGAATCTTTGCATTCCCAACCCAGCCCTGCAGGGCCTGTTAAAATAATCCCTAGTGCCTGAGTCACGGTTGTCCTTCAGGATGATTTTATAGGTGGCACTATTTCTGTCATGTTCTGATATTTCATGCTGAAATTACTTACAGATGGGTTGCAGCCAGAGAAACTAGGGTTGATATTTCTTATCTCAAGAGACCTTACCTTTCTTGATTAAACCTAATTGATAGTGCTTTGGAAATCAGTTCTGTGCCCTTTATGAGATCAACATTAGGGATTTGACAGAATTAAAGTGCAAATAAAGCAGATCTAAAAGTTGGCTGTTGAGATACATGTCTCAAAGTTACAAAACGATTTTGCCTTTTTTTTGCTCTAGTATTGCACAAAAGGAAGGGTCATGCATAAGTAGTTGTGCCACTGTGTTAATGTATTACTTTTGTAGTCCGTATCATAGAGTCCTGTGCTGAAATTTCATCATCAAATTTATCATAAATTTTCTGATATGAAGTGTTTGCCCAAACCCAAATCAAGTTTCTAAAGTTGTAGCATGAGATTTTAAGCTGCTGCCTTTATTGAAGATATTTCTAGACTGAAAATGAGAAAGGCAGAGCTTCCTTTTCCATCAATTAAATATTAGAACAATCTTAACTTTCAAACATGACTTAATGGTTCTCTTGGGCCTAACACATTCCCTTGCATCAGTCACTGATACAAAACTGTTAATCTGTATTGCGTGGTGGTTTTCTTTTCATATATAATAATCATTCTGTTCAGAAAGACTGCCCGTATAACCTTAATACTTCTTCCAGGTAATGGTGATCTGCTGTTATCAAATATTTTGGATTTTGTCTGGTATGCCAGTTCAGCACTGGTAAGGCTTGGGCATGAAAACCCATCTTATCTTCATCTCTGTGTTGGACATTCAGCCGCAGGCACTGCTGCATGATGTTCAAATTCCACATGACTTACTTCCCTTATAGCTGTCAGTCCTAGCACCAAAATTTGGCCAACAGCCACAGCTGTCTTTTTGCAGTACTGCTCAACTGAGTGCTCTCTGGTTTATCTGGGCAGGAAACCTGCTGTAGTGATTTGCCTAAAGCTTTGGAAGAAAGAAGTGAAATTTTGTGTCTCCTGTCTGTAGAGTTTGTGCTGACTCTTCAGACTCAGCCAGTGAGTGATGCAGCTGTTACAAATACTAGCCAGTAGTATTGAAGAAATTCAGCACCTGGAACATTGAATATTTTGAGTGGGGATTCAAAAACCTGAAAAATGTAGAATTGACTTCTCTCTATATTCCATGTGATTTGCTTACCCACTTCTTATAGAGAAGTTCAATGAAGGAACTATTTAGGCAGTCGTGATTCAGATGTATTAGAGATGCTCTTTAACCAGTGTCAGGTTTGCATAGAATTGTTTGACAGGTATATTTTCAGCTTCCATTCAAATAAGAAGTTCTTATAGGCAGGAGCCTCTCTAATTTTTCCACCCATACTTTATTTGTCTGTCCATCTTGTGTACTGAGGTAGGTCTCATAGAAAAGTATTGTAGTGAAATTAACAACTTACATTAAATGCTTACAGAGAGTCAGAATTTTACAGATTCTCTTCAGTTCTGACTGTTTTGTTCCCTTACAGTAAAATCCATTTTGGTATGGCTCTAGCAACTGTCCTGTCATGAAGTCTTTTGCATCTCAGTAGGCTGTGCTAAGCCCGTGGACAACTAGAAGGGGGAAAAAACCCGCAAGCAAAAAACTCCCTTTTTACTACTGGTCTGATTCCTGAGCAACCTTCTTAAGAGTGCTTAGTTAATGTGTTCAGTTTGAATCACTGAGTTTCAGTATTGTCTGTGCTCAGCATTCTGCTTGGGAAGCAAGAAAGATGGGGATGTTGCTGAGAGTTAGTGCTCCCCAGCAAGTACCCCTCCTTGGAGCTGTGGAGTGTGAGAAACAGAGTGATAATCCACAGCAAGGCAAGTCTAAAGACACGCTCTGAACCTGTAAGACACAAAGACCCTCACAGAGAACAGTGCCAGAACATCAGTCTTGCTACTACAGCAATTGTGTGAACTAGTTACTGAAATGTTAATGGAGAGTAACTCCATACAGAGAGAGATTGGAAGAGGCAGCTTATGGACTGGATGTTAAAGATTCTAATAGTTTTAGGAGAATTCCAGACTACACCTCTGTTCAGCAAAATCAAGTCTGGGGCAAAAGTTACTTGGCTGTACTTCACTGCTTTGCACACCTGAAGTATGTATGTTTAACACACAGACACCCATTGGTGGTTTATTGCTTGTGTTTTCCACATATGCATCCCTGACTTCCCTAATGATATTCTGTCTTGCTCTCAGAGCTTTGGGACCACCTCTGAGTACGTGAGGCTGCTAAAAGAAGGGGAAGGAAGGGAGAAATTTTAGTGCTTGCCAGACAGAAGGCAGTGCAGGAAGCTAATGGGCATGCTGTTATTTCCTGTGGCAAATTACAAATCCTTATTATTAATAAGTATGATTCTGAATAAATAGCATTCAGTCTGGAACATGATAAGAAATGAAGACTGGATGTCAGTGGTGCTGCTCTGGCAATAGTGCAACAGACAGTATTCATTTTATGCTGCAGAGGAAGGGATTTACCTCCTTTATGTACCTGCAATGCTCTCTAAATGAACCCATTTTCCATGCTGCAGATACAGGATAACATCTGACAAAGTGATGAGGAGTTGAATGGATCTGAGCTATAATTCTGTGTGTTGGTAACAGAGGTGCAGCTATTTGAAGTATCAGCTAGGTGTATGAGAGGAAAAAAATTATTTCAGAAATATGATGCTGAAACTTAAAAAGGCAGAAATATCCTACCCTATGTTGTAACCTGGATGAAGGTTTTGGCAGCATATCTACCTGGTTTTGAGTACAGATGTGCCTTAGTAAAGAAGATGCTGCGTTAGTTTGAGTGTAGCACTGTACAAACATAAGTCAAGCAAGCTCCAGTACAAAATATAAAGTGTAGATTAAAAGCATAATTGGAAAAATGGCGTGGACAGCTTCGCTGTAAGCAAGAGTCTTGTGTTTAATTAGTAGATAACTTGTGTTGTTTAATAACCAATCAAAATGAAGCTTGGATACAGCACATATCAGTGGTTTTTTGAGATTCTTTAACTGAAATACTTGAAGGTATATGCTGATATCAGACAAAACAAAGTGGCTTATTTGAGATCAAAGTTGTGCTCTCCAAGTGGTGGGGAAATAACTGCTGCGTGTGGAAACTCAAACTTCATGAGGAACCCTGGAACAAAAATTATTAAATTGGTCCCATTTTTAATGGAAGAAGAGCATCATTTAGTGTCTTCCTCTACCTTTACTGTTGTGTCTCAGCAAAAAGTCAGGCTATTTTCATATTTTCTGCAAAGATTTATTTGAGGTTTCATTTGTAAGGAAGACTGTCCTCCAGCTTGTTGCTACTGTGAGTATGGGTGGGAGGCCAAGGGAAGCACTTAGTTACTGAAGTTAGCAGCAAAGTGCTGGTTTTGTGGGATCCTTTGGTCCAGCTTGAGAACATATTTAGATACTGGTAACTGACTCTACAATATTGAAGAGAAATGGTGTCTTCTAGCTGTTTAAACAAAATTGTGATGTGTTGTGGAAAGCATCTGTGCAATAGTAGGAAAAAATTCTTCACTCTGAAGGTAGTGAGGCACTGGTTGCCCAGAGAAGCTGTGGCTGCCCCATTCCTGGAAGTACCCAAGGCCACGTTGGACAGGGCTTGGAGCAACCTGGGATAATGGAAGGTGTCCCTGCCCATGGCAGGGGTGGGAAGTAGGTGATCTTTAAGACTTCTTCCTTAAAGCCAAACCATTCTATGATTATATGGCCCTCATAAATTCATTGTAGAAGTTCTAATTTCTCTGACCTCTTTGTCCTCTTCAAGAGGGAGGGGAAAATGGCAAAGTGACTATTGGCATTCACTTTTTGGTTAAATCATGAACACAACAAATTTAATGTTTAGGTTCCAGGAGAATCTTTTTTTTCTTTACACAGACGTCCCCTGCTGAGGGCATAGAATATTGGGTACTTAAGAGTTAAATCATCTTGCTTCGGAAGCAGCTGGGCAGTTTACACTCCTTGCTGGGCTGTACAAAAATACTTTTCCTTTGAAGTACCAGGAGGAATGGCTGAGGGTAAAACCTGGAATGGGGTTGTAGCTGGTGGTTTGTAGTGGGCTTAGCTTGGAGCAGGCAGCTGCCTGCAACTGCAGTATGAGCCGCCAGGGAAGGTCAGGGATTCTTTCACTCTTGCCATCACTGTCTCAGCATGAAGGTTTTCCTTTTGAAGTTCTTCAAATACTGTTTAGTTCTCGGAAAACTTTTAGATTGGGACAGATTGCAAGAAAAGCTGATTAAAAATATCCTTTCCCATAAAGGCATGCTAAATACAGAGGTCCTCTTGGAAGTTCCGTGGCTGCTTCTGTTGTGATTTGGTAGTGAAATACACACTGCTACTTTCTGAGATGACAAAGACTCACCTCTGCCAAGTAGTGGGAAGGAGAGTGAATTGTTTTGAACAAAGTTCTGGAAAGAGCTTTCGGAAGTTCACTAGAACCTGTGAAATCTCAGACCTGATGCCATACCTTAGGCATACCTTAGCTCAGCTCTTAGTGCAGCAATACAGGGGCCGATGGAGAATGGCAGAACTGGCACTTAACCCCAAATGGCTGAAACCAGATTGGAAGACATGATGTCTGTAAGAAAAGCCATGGGGTGTTACAGTGCTGTGCAGCAGGAAGCTGTGTGTGTCCTTTGCTGTGTGCAACAGGTACATCACTGTGGCTGGCCCTGCTGGGACAGGTCTGGAGAGCAAATTGCCGCCCGGTATAGCCTGGTGCGGGCTGGGCTCTGCTGCACCTGCTGCCTCCTGCCTGGGCCACCAGTGCAACTGCACTGCCCGAAGTTGCTCCTTGGTTTTCTAGAGTAATACTTTGCCTCTTGGAGTAATAATTTCTTAACAATATTTGTATACATTTTAGGGGAGTTTTTTACTGTTGTTGCCATTATATGAATCTGTGGAAAAGAAATTTCCTTTTAGCAATGGCACTAATGGGACAATCAAAAGCAGTTTACTCACCAGCTAATGACCGACATCCCCTGCGGAGGGCATAGCATATTGGGTACAGAAGAGTGAAATCATTTTGATTTGGAAGCAGCTGGGCAGTTTACGCTCCTTGCTGGGCTGTAGAAAGATTCTTGTTACCTGTTTGTATCTGTTGAATAGATGATGATGATAGGGCTGCATGTCGTATCTTCAAATTTCAAGTTAAATTTATCTTAACTGCCCTTAATAATTGTGTCCTTTCATCTTTACTCATTTAAGGATCCAGCACTTTGCTGTTCCCAGGTTCTCCAGGTTTCTTTCCCTGCTGCTTTGCCATTCAGTCAGTCTTTAACTTTCTACCTATGTCTTTTTTTTCTGAATTACAAAAAATGTCAAGAATTAAGTTGCTAAAATACGCAGAATTTTCCTCTAGAGTTTCTGCTGTTGTATGAGCTATATAGAGGGTTCTGTCCTTGAAATACTTGCTCATTAATATATGAAATACCTTGCTTTCTCATTTAACAATTCAAGTTTCAGTGAAAATGGCTAGTAATACAGGCTGAAGAATCTCAGAATCTGCTTCCATCCCAGAGCTGTTGCTGAAATTCTTCACTTACAATCTACAGAAGCTGAGGGGATTAGCGGCATGGCAGAAGTGAAAGTAAGAAGTCCAGAACAGGATTTGTGGGATGTTGTATTTTAGCTTATTTTTTCAAGAAGCTGCTACCTGTGTTGCAGAGAGCAGGTGCCTGGCTCCTTACTTGTTGGCTGTGCACGTCTTTTTGCGTGACTCTGCAAGTGCAAGGGCTGAAGAAAACCTCTGCTCAGTTGCCATGTGGATGATTATTGATGCATGTCATTTTGATTGGAGGACGTTTCCCAGTTTCGTGTTACAAGAGGCATAAGCTGATGGGCCTCTGTATTATCATTAAACATCCTTAACAAAATAGAGCCTAGAGAAACAAGAACGCAGAACTCAAGTGCCCCGGTTGCGTGCCTGGCAGCTGAAAGACCAACGGCAAGTTGTTCTGCTCGTCTGCTTTTTAGCAGGAGGGACGTGCAGCTCTCGCAGGAGGGCACTGCGGCCGTGCCTGCGTTTGGCACAGCATGGGTTTGTGCAGGGACCCCCTCCCCTCCC
>JAOXXN010000212.1:5928326-5950943 GCA_026770055.1 Myrmophylax atrothorax
GGGGTTTGTGTGCAGGGACCCCCCCCCTCCTCCCCGTGGGGTTTGTGTGCAGGGACCCCTCCCCGTGGGGTTTGTGCAGGGTTTTGTGCAGGGACCCCGTGATTTTGTGTCTGCAGCTCCCGGGGCACACACGGGGTTCAGGATGCTCACAAAGCTGCTCCTGGACAGGAATGGGTGCTGTGCCTTTTCCAAAACTGTGCAGGCAAAGCAGATATTATCAGGGCTGGCCCTGGAGCATGAAATGGAAAGATCAAAGGATGTGGCAGCAGCATACAGAGGCTCTTCAAAGCCTGAGTAGGGGAGGATTGATAGAGAAAGGGAGAATGCTCTTGCTGATGTAATCGCAGCCTGTGAGACAGGTTGGGTTTTTTTCCCTTAATTTAAACAAAGGCACAAAGACAGTCCTTGTTTGTTTAGAGAGGTGAAGCGTGTGCCACAGAGATAGAGCAGGAATACCTGAGTATACAGAAAGCTTTCACGAATAGCATGGAGCTTAAGCATTTTGAAGTGACTGCAAAGCTGCAATTTATAGTATTTTACTTTGCACAACTTCTGCATGTGGTATGCTCTCACTTGTGGTGTTCGTGTGGGATGAAGTAGGCAAATGGCAAATGCCTTCCTTATTAAAATGGAAACTATTTTGTTTTCTCCTGAGAGTGCTAGTTAAAGATTTCTGGGATTTGTATGAAAAGAAGTTGAACACAGGCAAGATGGAGTTGCAGGGGAAGTGATAAGCTGGATCCATCAAGAAGCTCAGGCTTGTTCAGGCACAAGCTGTACAGAAAGAAGCAGTTCTCCCCCACTGTCTGTGTGGAAAGAGAGAAGGAGAGGTGTGACTTTTCTGGAATAGATGTGGAGGGATGGAAGGAGTTTTCAGTCTTCTCTTTTACAGACCTTACTTCTCTTTATATGCTGCAGCTGCATGTTTCTGAACTTTCATTTTTATTATGAAGGTAAGGGATAGAAAATAGGTTTTCAAAGGCAACCTTGTGAAATTGTGAGATAGAGCATGGTGGTGCTATTTTTCCACTCGAAGGTGTATCTGTATGGTGTCTGACAAATGACCTGAGCTAGCTGAGTCTGATGCCCAAAAAAAAATGTGACCTTTGTGGGCATGACTCAAGGCCTGAATCAATAAGTATTACCAGAGAGGCAATGCCTATCAGTTAATGTAGTTGCATTGATTTCATACGTGTTTGTAGCTCAGGCAGGACAAGCTCTGTAGCTTAGGTGGTGAGAGAATCTTGCATGCATTTGCTCTTGGTGTAGACTGGAGGTCCATGGAGGCAGAACTGGGAGGAAAGAGTCCATCTCTCCATAAGTCTCTGGGAAGCTGTTAACTCCGAAACTGAAAAGAACTTCTCCATCTTGCATAGTTTCATTTACTGATTGTTTTAGAAGAAAGATCTGATAGGGTTCTCTCAGTCCCAAAATGTATTCCAGGATACCAGAAATCACAATGGTTATTCTGCTGGCAAAATCTACAGCTTTCCTCCCCCTGTAGCCATGAGACCATTTGCGCTGCAGTTCAGATCAGTACACAAAATTGTGCCATTCTGAAGTCTGAAATGTTGAGGGGAAGGTGACTGCCTTTATTGTTAACTCGAATGTTTCATTCTGGGGTCAAAGCTACATTTATAGTCTGCTGAATTAGTGTATTAGCCTTAATAAGAGGTCCCTGCTCAAAAACATATTCATCCTCTTTATTGTGGAGTATTGAGGGATGACACTGGCATTTTTGTGTTGTCTCATGAAAACTTAACTGTTTTGCTGGTGAGCATCAAAACTTTTTTTCACCTTCCTGAATCTGTCTTCTGCCATGCTGCTTCTACAGATGTGTCTGATTTGACAAGTGACATTAGTAGAAAGAGCTTCAATACACTTAAAATACTCTAATTTTGGTTTTTACTTATGAAACCTTCAGTCACCAGGAAATTTGCACATCTAACAGCTCTGAGATGAGCTCTGACATGTATTTTTGTTACTGCTGCAGGCACTTTCCCCTCATGATACGGAGAGGCTGAAGAAAAATTCTGGGATGGGAATCCTAGCAATCACCATGGCTTTCTGCTTTAAAATATATCCATTTTGGAAATCCCACCTAGCTGTGTGAAGGGTAGACTGTTCCAGTCTGTTGTAGTAGACAGCAGTTAATAAAGCAGAGGTTTCTCTATCCATAGAAGAGAAAAAATTGGTGGGTTCTGCCATCAGTATGGCATCCCCATGCTTTGCTTCTAGTGAGTAACAAAAAGAAAAAAGGGATTTTAAGAGATTTCTTTTGTGCTTTACTGACTTTGTGCAGCAACTGCTGCCAGTGGTATCTGTGGCCTTTTGATTCATGCAGCCAAGTGAATTAACACAGCTGCCATGCCAAGTTAACCAAAAAGTTCCTCTATGCCAGTGACTCTTTCTGGCAGCCGCCAGTAGCAGATACTTGTGAAGGAATGTAGTATTAGAGCAAGCCCATCTCGAGAATTCTGCAGTACGTGTTTCCAGGCTCTACCAGCTTGTGGCTTAGGTCTTCCTCTAAGTACTGACTGCTACACAAGAGCCCTTGATGACTTTTTGTTTAACATTTTTTCCAGTCCGTTACTTCACTTGTAACTTTCTTGTCTACATTTGAGAGAGCACAGGGAAGATCGCTTTTGGTTTTGAGGTTGTGGCACACTGTGACATTGTACTTATCCTTATTTTTGAATAGCAGTGTCTGTGTTGGTGTGTGTAGTCTGTAGAACAGCAGTTTTGTTGGCATGTCTGACACTTACCCACCTAAATTGCTCGCTAATAGGATTGGAGGGAAGGCAACTGGATCTACAGAATTTTTCTCATTCTCTTACTGTCCGATGTAAATTGTGTAGTTTTTTTGAGCTGCAGAGGAAAAAAATGTTGCCAGGAAGTAATTGTTCTTTCTGTCTCTGTCTAATTCCGTGCAGCAGCTGCCTCATCTTTAGCTGCTATTAATGTTCAGAGCTCTCTGAACAAAGGAGTGTCAGGCTGATGTAACTTTTTCCTCTGTCAGACATTCCCTCTGAAGCCATCCTTTGTCTCGATGGCCCTATTGTAACCATTCATATACTGATGAATGAGCGGGAAGCTGATGATAGTGAGCAGATGACTCTGATCATGAACAGGTTTTACTCAGGCTCCAGCTTGAGAGAGTATAGGTAGGAACAGAGTTGTACCACTGTCAACTACAATGTCTGACTTGTTCATTCGGATTTTCCTTTCTTTAAGAAACAGGAAAAGATTGCTAATCTAGGAGAAAATGTGGTAATTTTTTTCCTGAACAAAAGTATTACAGATACAAATCCAGGAATTCTGTCACTTTGTCATGCAAAGAGGAGTCTACTTGAATGGCTGCATTTTTATTTTTATTTTTGAGACTGTGATTTCTGTCGTGTTTGATTAGAGGTGATGGTCTCTTACTTGTTGTCCTGTTTGTGGCAAACCAGGTTCAAACCCATCCTAAAGGTTCTGAAGAAGATCAGCATCTCAGGTGACAGTGGTGGGGAGAGAGGGAGGACTCCTTCCCCCCAGCTCTTCCTCCACACATTTTAAAGGAGCTACTGCAGGCTGATAACAAAACATGTTCTTAAAGCCTAACATGAACAGCAGTAGATGTGGCCCTTTTCTTCTGAACTGGAAGGGGATAGCAAGACCAGCAAAGGTACCAGCAAACATGTGTCCAAACTAGTTAATGAAGTTTGCTACTGAAAGGTGATATGATCTTGCATAGAAAACTTTTCTTAATCTGGGTGAATGTATTCAGTCAGCCAGTATATTGCTAAATAATATATTACTATGATGATTTGAGGAGCTCGGGAAGAAAAAAACCATAATGCTGTCTAGAAGTAAGCAAAATATGGTAGAGGATTTTGAGCCAGATTTTCTGAGGACTGATGGTGAATACTTTGGTGTACTATTAGCTACCTGACAGAGGGATCTTAAAAGGTTTCTCAAAGTTGTGGCTATGATTTCTTTTCCTTCTTAAGAATAAAATGAGTGTTCTGAAAACCTTATCCTGGTGGAAGTAGCTAAAATTTTCATGAGAGTCTTGCAATTACTAGGAAAGGACTAGAGAGAAAAGCAGACTTTGTGAGCAACATTAGGCTCCAAGAGCTTGAGCGCTGCATGCAGCCAAGTCAGTGCATCTTCATGTTGGACGGAGAGACTGAAAAGAGGAACAAGTAGATCACAAGCCGTGCATCGTCTGTGTTGTGTAACAGTGACACTGCAAAAGACTGAATTTAACCAGTTTGGAAAAGAGTCAAAAGAGACTGAGCAGTCTGATACATAGAGAGAATGATTCAGGAACAGTTATTGGTTACTCCTTGCAATACAAGCATTTACAGTGTTCTCAGTGAAATTCATGTAACAGCTTTACAGGCAGGAAAAGAATGCCCATTGTAAAAATAGTAGTTGTGTTTCTTGCTGTAGGGTGGTGTAAAAGCCATAAGGATGCGTGTCATCCTAAAGGAATTAGGTAAAAACATGAAACATAGATGCATTGCACAATATTTTGGGTGAAGTCTCAGCTCTGGAAGTTTTTTAATCACTGATAGCCGTAATTAAGATGCTGTACGTAAAGAATAATCATGCCATATTTGTTCTGCTTCTCCTATTCTCCAGATTTCTGCAGTTGTAGGATACTGTGCTGATTGGATTTTTTGATTCACATTTTGCATGGCTGTTTTTATGAGTTGGCCAACATTGCACAGGAATTCTGTGTCAGAGGGAGCAGTCCAGTCTCTTGGGAAGCATTCAGCTGCTTTAACCACAATGCTCTATTTTCTTTTCTCATGGTATCTTGCCTCATTCACTGCACTGTCCAAATTTTCTAACACATGAGGGAAGGTCCTGCAGACAGCACTCATTCACTTCACACTGCTGAGTTCCTGGAGTACAGTTTACACCATTACTTTCCCAATCAGTGAGGCAAACCCCAGTGGTGAGCTGTGCCAGCAGGAGAGCCCCAGGCCAGTAGGCTTTACTAGACTTACTAGCATGGGCTGCATGCTATGGCTACAGGAGTTGGGTTAAAAAAAAAAAGATCAAAAGGGGGATGGGGTGGAAGAGAAGTAGTGAAGGGTTAATCTGGAAGAGAGATGAGGCAATATATTAGTGGCCCTAAGGAAGTATTAATCATATAGAAAGAGATGGTGAAAGAAGGAGGGAGAACTGTGGTTGTATCCTGAAATACAGCACGAGTCTCTAAAATTAACACTGAATTGGGCTAGTAATTTTAATTATTTTTGTTATGGTAAATTTTAAATTTTAGGGGTTTTTTCACCTATATATAGGATGCTGTATATACATTAGTACAGTGTCAGAAAAAGCTGAGGAAAATTGTTTTGATTTACAGTTCCATAAAACTGTTCAGTTTTGTATTTTTTTATTCAAAGTGGAGTTGAATTTTGCCCTTAGATCAGGGAATTAATCTCTGTAATGAAAGGGCAGTGCAGCAGGTCTTCAGAATTTCAGAAACTTCCATTATTGTTAGTTTGACTTTAAATAACATAAATTGGATCCTTCAGGCACCAAGTGCTAAGTTCCTGCAAATGCCTTCGATAAATTGAAAAGAGCAAAGACCCCAGAGTTACTTGAGTGCAGAATAGTTCTGCATTCTGGCTCAAGATGTCAGAGCACACTTGGGCTGTGAGCAGTGAGTGACACTGGCCATCAGTCAGCCTCTGATGCTGACCAAGTGTTCCCAGTTCTGCAGCGGACTGCCCATGTTACAGCTAAGTTGGTTATTTGCTGTGCAAAATAAATTGAGGCTGAAAGAAGGAGGAAGAATTTCATAGTGTGTGAAATGGGAAATTAACTGGGACTACTTCAACAGTGTGCTGTGTTAGAATTAAGCATAGCACAGCTTTTTACTTTAAAGTCATTCTCTCTACTACAGAGCACTTTTCAGTGGTGACAGGGTAGAGCAAATTCACTCAAAATGGTTGCCTGTTTCCACTTGGAACAATAGGACTGAGAAGCCATAGGCTGCCATCAGGTGGCAGTTTTTAAGAAGGGCATTTTTTCCCTCAGTGGATATGTGTCTTTCTGTCTGCTAACATGGAAGGTTGCAGTATGTGCACCGAGTTCTTGTAACAGAAAATTTTGAAACAGTGCATTCATTACTCATTCCTTTACCTGAAATGGAGAGCCCAGTGCACCAGATATTTTCTTTTATGGAAAAAAGCAAACATTAAACCTTAATCTAGTTTCAGGAACAACTCTTTGCACCTAATTTATATGCTGTAATGCTGGCCTGTACTTTTTTTCAAGTACTCAATTCCTCTGTGGACAGGGGCGTTTTTTCCCTGTGGTGTGAATGAGGAAATTAAGCACGGACTGAAAAAGAACTGATTTCCATACAGTCATAATGGGACATGACTTTGCTGGGGCAGAAGTCCTGCCACCTTCATCGTTCATTCAGGTGAGATGTGGTGAGCAGGCTGCTCTGTTCTCCACTGGACATGATGCAGCAAGGGAACACGAGGCTCCCTGTTTGCTGATGGGTGAATGTGGGCTCAGGAGCCGCCAGGTGAGGTGTCTGGAGCTGACAGGATGGCCGCTATCTCCTTCAGAGGCATGTTGCTTGCACCAGTGGCTCAGAAGTGGAGTGAGAGATTCCTGGACCTGTGGGCTGGCAGGGTGTCAGAGGAAACTGGAATGCATCCCATCTCTGCTATGAGACAAGCTGAGGTATGATGAGAAGGTCATCTCACCTTCCAGTAAAGGGGATCGTGTTGTGTTGCGTGCAGCGTGTTCTAGAGCCTTACCTTGTGTAGTTGCAGCAGAGACTTTGGCTTCACTTTTATTCCCATTGTATATAGGCTGGAGAGATTGTGCTGGTATCTGTTATAACATTGGACCTGCTAAAGAAGTGTGTGTAAAAACAGGTGTGATGTTTGACTTTGCCAGGGAGTGTGAGTGCAAAGCAAGGGCAGAACACGGTGGAGGCTCTGGAGTAATTTCTTGAGAACTTGATGCTGGAGAAGGGAGAAAGTTTGAGAACAAACAGGAGGCTGGACCTTTTTGGAGACCTGTGCTTTCAGAATTGTTTGGCTCCTTTGCCTGTAAAAGTTCCCTAACACCTTTAAATGTTTTCATGGGGGCAGAAGTCATAAACTGGGGACAAATCCATTGAAGGTTGTTGAATGAAAGGAAGGTCAAATGATAGGTCTTGGAGAGGAAAGTTTGGAGCACAAAGTGGGAAAACTGGGATACGAGAAGGCACATGGTAGCTGGAGTTTGAAGCAGAACTTCTGTAAACTTTACCTGTCCAGGATGACTTATAAAAGGTTAACAAAAATCTGACCACAGGGAAAACTTTGAAAAACAGTTTTAGATGAACTCTATCTTCAGATGGTAAAAAAATGTCACAGGGATTTTCTTGAGTACTTTTTGGTGGCGGCAGTGTAAACTAAAGTTAAATATAGAGAGCAGCAGAAGAGTGCTTTGTATATTATGATAAAATTCAATACAAGAATATGATATAAATCCAGAAATCTTAAAGGTTGAGCTTCAGAGAAACGTGTACAAAGGTAAGAAGTAAGGGGAGATGTCCAAAATAGCTCTGTAGCAGCATAATGAAGGAAACTGTAGTGAAAACCCCCAATACCCATAGGTAATTCAAATATTTTTCTTCCTCTGGTTGCGTAAGATAGATGAGTGTAGGGCTGTGTGAAGGTATTTGCAGTAGACTGGATCAGAACTGGGTGATTTGTGGAAGAGGAGAGAGGAGAGACTGGTCAGAGTACGCAGTGCAGGTACTTTGATATCAAGACAGAGGAATACAATGAGAGTACTGAGAAATAGTGGAATGTAGGGAGAACAACTGAAGAAGCGTTTGGAGAATCCAAAGAGTTTGGAATCCTTCTTCTGTTGAGCCTATGCCTCAGGGATGTGCTGCAAACTCTGGGAAATGAGAAAGAATTACTCCACGACTGAGATGAGAGCATCTCTCTGAGGCACAGTCTTAAAGAGCCATGCTAGGAGCACTCACTGAAAAAACAAAGCTAGTATACATTGCTTCAGTTCTCAAGGAAGTTTCTCTCCCAGGTACTCTGTATGTTGAAGGCTTGGTGACAAATACCCAGGTAAGCACCACAGCTCCATGTTTGGTCACTGGATTGTGTGGGGCAGGTGAAGGCCAGTTCTGCTGTGTGTGCACAAACTCTTTAATATCTACTCTCAGAGATGAAAACCCAGAATAAATGTCCGATGCGTAGAGTTCCCAACTTGTCCTTGCGTCCAGTGTCTTAAAACCCTTCAGTGGTGATGCAGACACTTAGGTACTGAATTTAATTCTGTGAACAGGTTTTCTTTTTTAATCAACTTCATCACATACTTCGAAAGACTAAATCAGTGTTGTGGTTTAGGCTGTTTAATGTGCCTTGCCATTGTGCAGGGTATTACTATTTTCAATATACTCAAAAACTTTCAAAAGAGCATCTTCTGCAGCTCAGGCTGAAGGAGCTGCTGTTGGCCAGAGATTGTATGGTTTCCAGAATGTTAAGAGTCTGTAGGTAAAAGAAACAGTGTACATCTTTAGGCTATGAACTATTATGTTTCAGCCTTGAAAAACTTCTTTTCATGCTGACTAAAGGAATGCAGGTCTAACACTGCACCACTGATGTGCCTTTTGCTTTCATGGTGGTACTTCCTCAGTTAAGGTAGAAATCAAGAACTTTGTAAATATTAAAACCTTTCTTCCTGTCAGCTTTTGAATTGCAGCCCAGAGGATGTGTTCAGACCATGTAACTCTGTGGCATTTGAATTTTCACTCAAGCTACCACTGTATGCTGGCAGCAACTGAAGCTTCGTGCTCCAGAACACATGTGCAAGAAGTGTGTCTGTTCATCCTTAGCAGATGCAGCTGCTTCCCTTCTTTGTGTGTTTTGGGGAAGATTCTGGGCATGAGGTGGGAGGTAAATATAATGAAATTATTTCTGTCCTACCATTACTTGATAATTCAACAGCTGTATTTTTAAGTTCTGTCAGCTAATTGAGCCACTTAATACAGAATAACAAAGTACTGATTTTGTCAGGGAAGGATGACTGTTTTCTAAAACAGAGTAGCCCCTACCTTCTGAGAACTACAAAAGTTAAAATTTTAATTTTTAATGATTTCTCAAATTTTTATTTTCTTTGTTAATAATAGAGCAAATTTGATTCCTCTTTGCATTCACCTTTTACATTATCTGTTAGATTTCACTGCTTGTATTTGCAGCTTCTTTTACTGTATTTCAGGATTAGGAGTTTAATTTTTACATTCAATCATGATGTTCTCATTTAATACAAATGCCTCAGAAAGTTTTGAGAATTATAAGAACCAGAATCTGGGGGTGTTCTTATGTAGGCTTGTGATTTTTATGCGAATGTTGCAGGTAGCTAAGAGTCAGTATTGTTATCTCAACAGTTCCTCAAACAAAAATAACACATGCTTTGTTGGGTAATGTTTGCAGACAGTGTTTATTGAGGGACAGTCTCCCAGGCTCCATCTGGGAAGATGTGTTTTTTGAGAAGTAATGAAACTACAGCTGGCTGCACATTGTCTGCTGGGTTTTTTCCATCCCTGTTCTTTGTATAGTCACTGAGACAAAATTTTAGTTTTGAACTGAGCAGAAAGTCGATCCTTGTTGCTGCCTTCTGCCTACTGCATCCACAATGTATCTTGATGAGTTTAAACACTTGTTCCAAGTATCTGAAGTGCAAAAATGGGTGAAGGATTAAAATATCCTTAACCCTTCTCTCGTGGTTTGCCTGATGGAAAGTGCAAAGCCGCCCAGTTTCTGCTGCCAGCTCCAGCTCTGTTCTCCAGCTCTGACTTTTACTGCAGCCCCAGGGGAAGCTGCACCTCCGTGCCTCTCCCACAGCTGCTGCACTTTGATGAGGACATGCCTTCACTCTCTCCACTGGCCTCCCCTGGCAACCAGCCCTTTGAAGATGACCTCTTGCTGTTTGCCTGTTGTCTCTCTTGTGTTGGATTATAGATGAGAGGTTGGCATGAGGGGAGGGGGATGGGATGGAGTGTTGTGCATTTTAAGCCTGATTTCTTTCTGCATTCTCACCTTTTTCTTCCTCTGTGACTTTTACCTGTATATAGATAAAATGTTGTCTTGCATAGGGAAAATTATTTCTGGTAGAAATACAGAGTTTCTGCTTCACATTTGTATATAGGACAAAGCAAGTTTGATTAGTTTTGTGGTGAGGACTTTGCATTCTTCTGTAACAGTTTACTCACTTTAGTTCCCTTCTCCCATTCTTTTTAAGGACAATATTGTTCTTAGTTATAGGGCACCCTTTCTCTGTCTGCATGTTCTCTGTTCCTCTTCCCTCCCTCTGGCCCCAGTGAATGCATCTCTTGGAGACAGTACAAAATAATCACCTTCTTAATGAAGGCTCTGATGTGAAATGGAAAGGGATGCACTAGAGCTCCATGGCTGGGTCACATTTTGTGCAGACACTGACTGCTTTTGGAAATCCAAACAACCAGGCTTTGCTAAATGCTGAGAATATCCTTCACTGAGAATCTTATAGGGCCAGCAGCTGGAGGGTAAGACTTTCAGCATTACTGGGGATCAAACAGGGCATAGGACTACATGCCCAGTTTTCACTACAGTGAAAGGTGGTGAACAGGTGAAGTGTTTTAGGACAGAGCATTGTAACTAACAGTGTTTACACACTTCTGTGAATTTTACCACCTCCTCTGTTTTTCTCAGTGGTAAAATCACTTTAATCTTCATCAAAATCTGACATGGATAGCAAAATGGTAGTTGATATTGCTGTTGAATATTGATTAATAAAGTCAGGAGGAATACATATTTGAGGGTGTTTTATGGCAAACATGAAGAAAATAATTTGGATGTACCTGTGTATCCAGCTGGAGTGCCTTAGTGCAGCATACCACCTAAAATTAGAAGAACAGGATGTGGGAGGTATCTATGATCTCTGCAGATAACTAGTTCTTATCTGTCATACTACTTTTTAATTGGATCTTCTAGTAATATTTTCTCTTTCAAACCCAACAGATGCCTCAGAAATAATTTGTGTTATTTTTAACTCCTTCTCTCCTTCCCTACCCTTCTCTATTCGTCTAGCAAAGTTGCCCAGAAATCTGAATGCAGGCAAATCAGCTCTGCCTGTTAGCAGCTGATGCAAAATACCTTCTCTTGCCACAGGTCCTAGAGAACTCTGGAGAAATAAGTCAGCTCTTAAACTCCATGTAACATCAAGAACTTCCTGGGAAGCCAGTCTAGACCAGTTAATGTGTCAGAAGAATGAACTGTAGTGAGTTTGGAAGTCAGTCACAAATCAGTCTTCATATTAAAAAAAACGGTCACTTTTGGTGTGGAGTCTTTCAGTACTGTGAAAGTTTGGATCAGCAGGAGATCTGTCAATGTGCTTGCTAAACTTGTGTGCTAAAATACAATCTGCAGATGAGTAGCTCGGTGACTTTTCAGAGCTGTGTGCTTTTGTAAAACACAGTACTACCCTCTCTGGTGCAGGCACATGTTTGTGTTGTCTTTTAATTCCCTCCTAATACTCATGAGATTTTCATCCCAGCCAAATTTTAAGTGTGCATCATGTGTGCTTTTGGCAAGAGAATGCAAATGGAAATTTCGCTTAGGGTTCTTTATATGAACAGCTTCAATCAACTGGTTGTTTGGTTGTTGGTTGTTCTTTTTCTCTTTACTTGTTACCTTCATTCCTTCTGGGCCCCAAAGATTCCTGGGGTTCAACAAATAGACACCATTATGTTGTATGATGTTTTTCAGAGTGTCTTCATACTTCATACTCAATTTTCTGCTAGAAAACTTAGTTGAAATTATTGGTAACTCCATGTCAGGCCTTCAACTTAAACCAAGGAGATTATGTGACACTGACTTGATACTTTCAGTTATAAATCCTTGCTTGAGTGCTATGGGAAAAATGCAGGTTTTATTAAGAGGAAGGATAATTCTGGTTTTCCCAGTCAGTTATGATTATGTCTAACATTTTGGTCATTTGTGCATTTTTTGGGGTTTATCATGTTCTTTATAGGGCCAGAACTCTTGATTTACAATATAGCTACTGGCCGCCTTCTGCCAAAAGTGAAGGTATCATTGAACTCCCAGATTTTCTCTCTAGTTTCCTCCATTCTTAGTGGCATTGTGCCTGCATCTTTTGCCAGCATCCTTCCACTAATTTAAAGGGGGAGAAAAATCCCACAGTCGTATACATGACTTTGTTCCCCTTTGCTCTGTCAGTACTGTGGTAGGACAACTCAGTGTAATCAAAGCACTTAAATTTTTAAGAGAAGAAGTCATCCTCCAAGTTGTCTAAGGTTTGTACATCTTTGTACATAGAGCTTTGTTTCTGAGATGCTTTGAAGGAAGGAGAGGCCGGCTTTCTGTTTGAATGGACCAGGAGCTTCCCTTGCAAAGTGTTTGGAATAGTTAGTGTCCGTCTTCTTTATTGCAGTAGATTGCTCAACTGCATAGCTTGGGCAGTACATTGAATCACTGCCTGTGCAGATGTGCTGAATTTAGATTTGTACACATCTGTTACTATGCAGTGTCTCTCTGAGCAGGCAGTCCTGGCAGGAGGATGTCTGGCAGCATGACTGGGAGGTACGTCTTTCAGCTGGCAGTTTCCCTTATCTCCTGAGGGTTTTGAAGCTGGACCATAGCACAGGTGAATTGACTTTGGTGATGAACTAGATCAGTGCCAAGATCTGTTTCCGTAGTTAACAAACCTACTCTGGCTGCTTTTCAAAATGGACTGCTCCTTTTCACAGGATGTTGTGGACTGTGTGTAGTACTGGCCTGCCTGCATTGTTGTATTTGACTGGCCTTTTCTGCATAGTGGATGTGTTCAACTGAGTATCTCTGGTTTTTTACATTTAATTACAGCATAGACTGGATTTCTCATCATCTTTTTTGGCATACTTCTTGGAGTAAGTGGACGGTGAGAGGATTTTAGGAATGCCTGATGCTCTTGCTACAGAGAAAGTTCAGTGGAAACCGCTTGTGGGTTCAGTGCTAACCGCTGGCCTGGACCACACGGTCACGTCAGATAGCCAAGAAAAGTGCACTGCTGAAATGCTCAGGTCCTGTGATGTTGCATTTTGTGGTAATTTAGGTTTTGGCAGGATGTACTTTTTAAAACAAAAGTATGCCTGAAAGAGAAAAGAAACTGTGTTTTGATGGAGTTTTCTACTTGTGATGGGAAACAAATGTTCCTCTTCGCATGGCAAAGCTTCATGGTCTAGAGCAGCACAGGGTGATGGGGAAATGCTTCCAGCTTTCACCTTTTTGAAAAAGGCTGCTATTTTCCAGCTACAGTCAGCATAAAACCCCTTGTGTTTTATCAGGCTGCAGAAACAATAGCAATGCCTAGCTTATTTTTTTTAAAAACCCACTACTCTAGTTCGTGGAAGGCTTTTTCTTCCTCCCCCCATTTCTACAGTTTTGGATTGCTCATCTGTAATTGCACATTCTACTGATGCCTTATTCAAACAGCATGATACAGTGGAGTTAAAGCCTAAGCATTTTCTTTTTGGTGAGGTCTTAGTAATGCTGGGTTGCAATACTGCAGTCAAGAGCCTTAAATCACTTTTTGGCAACAGATTGCTCTGCCAATTAAATGGAGATGGAGAAGGTAAGTTCTTCATTACTCTGTATTTGTAGGTTGTAGGAACAAATAGCCTTGGGATGATGCAGTTGTATTAGCTGCATTATGTTGAAAATCAAAATCACAGCAGTGGCAATAATCAGTGGCAAATGTCAATCAGCTGAGGTGACTGAAGTCTGTCTTGAAAAATGAGTGCAAAGTAATATTTTTAATTTTTAAGTAGTTTCTCTTTTAATAGGTAAGAAGGTAAAAATTCAGAGGAAATGCAAAAAATGAGTGTTTTTAGCATTAACCTGACTGTTTTTCAGCCTTCTTGGTGTCTGTGGTGGGTATGGCTGAGCAGGAATTTATTTCCCCAGAGTAGCCCTCACAGTGCTGTGCTCTGCAGTGGTAGCCAGAGGAGTGTTGGTAACACACCCACGATTTGGCTACTGCTGAGCACAGCACTATAACGTTCCTTCTTCAGTCGAGGGCGAGATCCTGGGAGGGGACGCAGGCAGGAAGCTGACCCACCCTGACCAAGGGGATATCCCAGACCGTGTGCCATCAACCCAGGTGTAAAAGCTGAGGCAGAGGGCAGGAACGGAGGCACTGCTGTCTGCAAGGGCTGCCTGCTGACACCCACTGCCGTGCTGGAGCTGTGCCCCTCGGAGCAGCGGCCAACCGTCGCCACTGGTGAGAAGGGGAGAGTAACTGCTGCTTCTGCTTTGCGCATGTGCACGCTGCTTTGCTTTTCTTTGGCATAAATAGAAACCGCCTTATCACAGCCCACGAGCTGGGCTGGTTTTTGTCTTCCACCTTACTCTCTCCCCTGTCTGGCTGGAAAGGGGGGAGTGATGGAGCAGCTGGGCAGGCACCTGGCGCTCGGCCAATGTGAACCCACCACAAAGCTAAAGGCTGGAAGACACAGATTTAGAAACACCCAGGACAGGATGAAAAAGCCTTACTTAGGAAGAGAAAACAAAAAGAGGAGAGGAAAACACTACTAAGCTAAAAGTCCATCTTATTTTTTACACAGATAGGCTGTTCCATGGGATGTTTCAACATATGATGATTCAAAGCTTCAGGACTAATAACACGTAGTTTTTAGCTGCCTATCACATGATAAATTAAGCATGAAATGGAAGAGATCCACCCATCAAACTCTTCAACTCGAGAATCTTTTAACACTTCCTTACAGACTCCAGCAGAGCATTTCCAGTAGATTTCCCCAAACTGTAGAATGAGGGATAGATAGCACACAGATACCTGAACTCCTAAGGCATGTGTAAAGTAATCTGACTGATTAGTACAAAATCGTAGTTTTACAACTTGCTTTCAAGTAATAAAACGAAGATCCACTGTGACCTAGAACAAGACATTTAATTTCTTCATTATACAAAAATAGCTATAAATCTGATTTCAATTTGTTTTTCCTATACTCTACTTTCCTCCAAATTGTTTCCAAACCACAGCCTCTTCTGATGTTAACTGAGGGTTCACTTTTGCTTACTTTTTAAAAAGTCTTTCTCTCCTGGAAAGATATTTTATATACAACTCACATAAAGTGACATAGATCATATGCTGGAGATGATTAAAAGAGGGCAGAGTTAAATTTTTATCTAAAGAAAGTCACAGATGTCAGCCAAATTATATCTATACATACTTAAATAAGCATAAGTTAACATATGTATGTCATTAGTAGCTTAAAGAAATTAACTGTTTTTATATTTATGCCAATTGTAGCTCTGAAACTAAACTGCTACACTCTATCAGGGCAGACACAGTTCATTCACTGAACAAAAAGATAAATCTTGAATATATGAAAACTTTTATCAAAATTGTTGGATCTTGTAGCTCCATTCTTTCAGTCCTACTGTTACACAAGGTTGACATTTGAGCTGCTTTTCTAGGCAAAACTGTCTGAGAATATAAATGTACAAATAACACTTTCCTTGAGCAACACTGACTATTTCTTTACCCTAAAAAATGGAGCAGACAAAAAAAACCCCGCCTAGCCACTTAGAATGAGAATTCCCAAACAAGCACCATAACAAAAAACCCCAAACCATACAAAGCACCTGATTTCAGACATCATCCCACAGAGTGAACTGGTGATTGCTCGAGTATCACCAAACAAAGATAAGGAAACTGCAGGAAAAGAACGTCTAGACAAACAGAACACAGGGAAGACAAATGATGGTTTCACAGGGGACATTTACTTTCCAAGACCAGCAGCCTTCTCTGAAGGCACAAAGCCAGCATGTCAGTCAGAGCAATTTTGTAACCATAATGCAGCTGAGCTTCTAAAAAAAAATAGTAAATTTCCAGTTCCATTACCTAAAATTGATAAAGATTTCCCAGCATAAAAGAAAGTCTCTCTCCTGGAGTCCTGAGAAGATAGAGACGAGAAAATACAAATTTTCATAGGAGAAGGCACTCCAAGTTTGGGACTCGGAGAACTGCTGCTGCCTAATCCCACAAGGGGCAATCAGGTGAATGGTGGGGGTGTGAGTCTGCAGGTAACTCAGAGTTACCAGAGTCTTCCAAGAGTCTGTGCACAAAGCCAGGCTTTGGTTAACAAAGTCAGGACTGTATAAAACTGAGTTTCTGGGAGATTAAATGGAAATGAAAATTTGAATCACATGGTGAAAATTAATGCCAGGTATTACTACACAAGGATGGGCTATACTGTGAGTTTGAATCCACAAATATCTACTCAAAACATTTACTAAAAGTGGAAATGGTGTTAGAAGTTAATTAAAAGGAAACAGAATGTAGTAAGATCAGAAAAGACTCAAGACTTTGCCTGAGACCACTCTGCACTCATGGTTTTCATACTCTGTAGGTCAAACACACAAAAGAAAAGAGAATAATGCATTGAAAATACTTCCAAGGACTTCCTGCAAAGGAGTACTCTCCCCACAATTAGGATATCCAAGTATTTGTTTCCAGAAAATAACAGTTAAACAGGATTAAAGAACACCTCCCTGCACAAACTCAAGACAATCAAATTTGTTGTGCAGTCTCCATATTAGTGCCTACCATTCCTCTACTGTCCAAAAATTATTACACATGGAACACTCTAGCTGTTACAATTAACAAACCAGACAACAGCCCCAACAGACCCAGACGTGCAGAAAGCATCAGCAGTAAACCCAAGGCAGTCAGGGAGACATAAATGAATGATTTTGTTCAAGACACTTTTCAGCTCCAAAATCCACACCGTTTCAGCTTACTCACAGTAACACAGAGCACCAGTGCAATCAGCTGCATGCTGCGTCTATATCCCAATGGCATTTACTTACTCCTGGTTCTACTTGAGTTCTATCTGCAATATCAATATGGACAACTTCAACACTCTTCCATGTGTTTGGGTCTAAATTGTGCACCTGCAAAAAGAGAAAAAGGAACAGTTCCTATGCTGGCATGTTACACAGAGGTGCACCTTGTGCAGTACAGATGTGTGCCAGGGAGTTTTTCAGGATTACACAAAGGCAGCATTCTCCAAACCTACCCTTTCTTCCTCTGCCTTTCTCAAAGGAATGATTTCCACAGCTGCAGTTTAATTCACTCAGTAGCCAATTTTAAACCAGAACAAAGCCTTCACTTCTTGTGCGTTCAGGAAACCTGGATTTAAGACTAAGCTGTCTTCATCTGCCACGTTTGTTAGCACTAACGAAATCAAGCTCTAATTAGAGCCATTATCCATTCTGTAATCTGCATGAGCTTTCTGAGCTAGAAAGAATCCATACAAATTCCAAGTGCAACTATGCACCTGACTGATCTCAGAGGCTCCCTGATCATGGAGCTGTCTTGAATGTGGACCAGGTGAGGTATGTGTGGTCTGAGGTGTGTGATCTGAAGGTCTCAGGATGGAATCAGTTCCACACCTGTGGTCTGTCTGACACATCTAAATTTAGTTACACCAAGCAGAGCTGCCCAAGGAACACTCCCCTTCTCTGCAGCAAATCCAGTGCAACAGTTCATCCAAGCACTGGAAACAGACTGACTACTAGTCCTCTGTGGACAGTTTATAAATGTCTGTCACTACAGATCAAAATTCTCCTGAAGTGACCTGTGAACCAAATTAACTGGGGAGCAAAATGAGAACATCACCAGCTGGGATGATTTACAGAGGCAGCCTCAATATGTAACTACAGAGCACACACAGATCAGCTCCAATGGTCTTGTGAAACCTGTTGTAAAATTTGTTTTCAAATAAACTTGTCAGACTATCTGTCATGAGAATGTCTAAGGTAAAAGAACATGAAATAAAAGAACAACTTACTGAAAAGCTACTCCAATATTTGTGTGAGAATCAAGCATCTGCAGTGACCTCAACACAAACCCCGAAAATCTTCCCTTGTCCTTTCCTCTCCTTAGGTGAGGTATCTTGACCACCTTGCAAGGCCTCTTCTCGCTTTACATACTGCTCAGGCGTTGACTTTATGCAGTAATTATCCATCACTGCCAGGTATAGAAATCTTTATCTGTACTAATTGTACAATTGCACTAAGGTCTAGTATCCAAACCCCAACTCACATTCTCTGTTGTTCCCAAATCTGGTTTATGCCAGGTCTCAATTTTTATGAAGAAGTCATCTTTCATGTATTCATTCTGTAAGAGTTAAAACCAAAAAGCATGAGTGATTACACTTCTCTGCCTAAAGTTTAGATAAATGGTATCTACATACAAGCCACTACTAAGCCTTGACTAGCAAAACAACATATTTAATTTACCAGAGAAACAGCTCCCTTACCTACACACAGAAATACGGACATGACAATCTTAAGTGGGACAGTATGTCTGAGAACTTGAGCTCTAGCTGTGCACACCAACAGAAATAACCCTGCCATTTGCTGTCCTGCTTCCTAACCCTGAAGTTCTTTCCTTCTATGTTCAAGTAATTTTCAAATTATAATTCTGCAGAGACATGTTACTGCACAGCACAATAATGATCATAAAGCTACAGCTATCACTGAGTTGTATGTCCAAGGGCTATCACAGAACCCTGCTGACTCCAGAAGTCAGAAAGCACACACCTGTGTGCACAGGTAACATGATGAGTCAAGCTCAACAGTTCAAACTCACTTGTTACTCCTTGTGCTGCATCTACCTGGTAACAAGCTAAACCACATTTGCAAGCGAGCAGATAAAGCAGTTTAACATTTAACTCATAAATTTCCTTGAACAGGTCACCAAAACATATACACGAGGCTTTAAAGTCTTAATGATGTCCCTTCCATCCATCTTAAAAAACCAAAACCAAACCCTGAGCTGTGCTGATCCATTTAGATTCCCAGTTACCACATTTTAACTGAGGCAGGAATTCACTTTACAGCAATGGCATTTCAGACAGGTAGGGACTGATTCCATTTCATTGCTCTTCCTGCTGATGCCTAAATTTCTAAAATCCTTAGGCATCATTGCATTCAAGAGTGTTGAAGCCTTTAATTTAGCACTTTCCCCCTCCCTCCTTTTTTAGCATTACGCCTTACCAGGTCAGACATTATGCAGCTGTAATGGTAAGTAAAGGCATAAAAGAAGAAGTAAAAAATGAAATAATTTCTCTGACAAATTACAGTTCTTTCTAATTACAGCCACATGCAGACAAATAAAGTAACAGGGAGCTCTATGCTGGGAGACCCAGCCTATTACAGGCTGGGGCCAGACAGCTGTAGTGGTAAGAACAGAGAAAATCTATCCCAAAAAACCCCAACACAGGACTGGTAGGAACTCAAATACTCACTGTCACAACTGGTCGTTGGAAAGACGTGCAATGAAAAGAAGAAAAGAAACACAGTTTTATTAGGTACAATTGTTTCTGGAAGGTCTCCCAAATAACTGCTCCACAGGACAACACACATTCCAGCAGCAGCTGTGCCTCACAGCAGAGCTCAGCACACAACCCAACAGCCTCAGCCTTGGCGGCTCCTTACAGGACACTTCAAACTATTCAGCAGAAACACACACAAACTACTCCCAGCCTACTCTTAGAACGGTAATTTCTACATTAAAACACAGCAGTCAGCTCTAACAGACTACGAAAATACAGTGAGTTCCACACAGGCTCTGCCCCAGCCCTAAAGGGATCAGCTCCCGGCCCTCATCCCAGGGCCACTGGATGCCAGGCCTCCACAGGCCCTGGAGCCCCTCTCCCTTCCAGAGCAGACCCTGCACACACAACAGCAGTACCTGAAATGCATCTTCCTCTCAGTGGCCCCTTCTTCTGAACCATTTCAGCCCAACCCTCCACAGAACACCAACAGCAAAACACGTAAGGGGAGACCTACTTGTTCTACAGTAGGGATATGCATTCCAGGCTTTCTCGTGGAACACCAGGGAGCCTTCTGGAGCAATCATCCTTACAAACCCAGGGACTTTACTGGGAAAAAAAAACAGACAGCATTTTAAACATTCTGCCAGCTGAAATTCCTCACTGGTTTCTTCCACTCCAAAAAGAAAGGCACATTGTACCCCAGCATTTGAAAGGTTATGATGTACATGCCACCCACAGTGAAATACACAGGAACTCCAACACCCTTCCTGATCACAACATAATTAAGAAAAAATGGAGAAGGTAATCATAAGGCAACCAAGAGCAAGCAATGCGATCCTGATGAAAGCTGTGCTGTCTTTCCTCTTCCAGAGCAGCAGACACCTGCTGAAGGGCAGCACTGGGCAGAGACCTCCCCTCCAGCTCCCCAGGGAGCAGCCCCTGCCCTGCAGCCCCCGGGGAGGATCTGCAGCTGTGCCTGAGCAGCCCCGACAATCACTGCCCTCTGCAGCCCAACAGGGGCCCTGACAGGGACCAAGAATTGGGCGCTGGGGAGAAAAAGTACCATTATCTGATACAAGAGAAACTTGGTGTTACCCAGGAGAATGCTCAAGGCTGGTGCCCTTAAAGGAGGCAACTTTAAACAAGGTCCAGGTACACACATTTATAGGGGACAGACAGAGATCAGTCTAGGTAAGTGTTCCAGCCACAGTTTTTCTCCAAGGATGGTGAATAAGTTCCTGCCCTTTTTTCTTTTAGATTCAAGGACAAAACAGCTGAAAATTAATGCAGAAACTTTCTGTCCCACTCATCTTTCACTCCTCTCTCTCTCTAGAGCAAGCAAATACAATTCCTTCAGCTGTCCCACACAAGGAATGCTCTACCCCACATATTTAAAATCCACTGTATTTCACGTGTTTTCCCAATCACCAGAGCATTCATGCACAGCTCAGCAAATTAGAAAGTGGCAGAAAAACACCAAAAAATATCCTAGAAGGGCAACCAATGGAATGCTGCTCTCACAACAGTGACTATAATGTGCACCAGTGCTTTCCTCACCTCTTTAAATGGTAGATCTTGTGAGTATATTGTCCCTTCTCACCATCCTTTTCATAAGGCTCATTTTTTAGGACTTGAATTCCTTCCCCACCTCCTGTTTCATTTTTGCTAGCTTCTGCCACAGAATAAAGTTGCCCAACTTGATACTGAAAAGAGAATTCAAATGTTAGCACTGAAGTTGGCCAAAACTATTAACACATAAAACAATTTAGCTGTTTCCAGTAAAAATTCAGTAGTACAAACACAACTACCAAGAAAGTAAAAAACACCATATGAAAGATATTTAGTCAAGTCTGACAACCTTCTGGCAACACATACCTGCAGCTCACAGGCACCAGGTCTATACCCAGGTTGTTTCACAACAACCCAACACTTTGGCAGACACCAAAGTTGTTATGCTTCGTTTTTCCCATCCTAAGCACAAAGTGCTGTTCTTCACTGCATCACAGAAACATAAATTCTGAGTTTACAGATTTTGAAATTACTGATTTCAAGCCCTAAACCTCCCCAATACACATTTTTAACCAACTAAATGCTGCCCTTCCAGGACCTAGGAAATGCACAGTGCAGGACAGGTGTAACATTTCCCTCGGGGTGTACTCAGACACCCTGTCATGACAGGCCCCCTGTTGTGGCTCACCCCCTTCCACACCTCTCATTGAAAGGCACCTCAGTGCCATTTGAATTGCTGGCTGCCCATCTGAGAAGACATTTCCTACCTCTGGCTTTAGGAAAAGACTTGGAGCCCCTCAGTGCCAGACCAGGAGGAAAGTGCTGCCACAGGGCAGCGGCACAGGTGGCAGTGCAGGGCTCAGAACAGCTCAAGGTTTTGTGCTGCATTTGCTTCCTTGGAAATGCCCTGCTGGCAGGAGCCAGGCTCACACCTGTGTCCCTGCCCTCTGACAGGCACAGCCCAGGGAACATCTGGCCCCGATGTGAACCACCCACCCCAAACAGAGCAGGAGCATCTGGACGTACCTCCTGCACCGAGCAAGGCAAAACCACTCGGCTAGAAAAAGAAAAGAGCAAATTCAACACAGTGAATCATTAGGCTTCACCTGCAGATAACAGACATCAAATGTAACACAGACATTCAGGAACAAAGGTCAAAAGGAGCTAATTCAAGTTTCCCCTTTAGAAATGTTCTGTGCCAGGAAGGCTTTGGGTACAATGCAACAAACCCAAGTGAAGTTCAATGCCAGACACCTTACAAAAGTGAAAACAAGGGGTGGAGGATATTAGAGGCTGCAGAAAACAGCCAGGAAATTTGAGATCTACTTTCAGCTCTGCCATAACTTTGTGTCGTGTGTAATTTGTTTAAACTTTTGAACCCACCCATCACCTTTACTACCACTGACGCTACAGTTACTGGACTTTGAAGTAACCTAAAGCCAAAGGATGGGACTGAGGAACAAACCAGCTGGTGGTTTGCTGGCAGAAGCCCACACGAGAAAGATCTACCCAGCTGCGTGGAGCTCCCGGCGCCACCTGAGCAGGGAAGCGCCAGCGGGGAACTGAACTACGGGCAGGGAAGGGCCCTGGCCCCGCTCCAGGGCCATCGCCGCGGCCACAAGAGCTGCTCTCTGAGCACACGGGAGGAAACGCCCCGGGCCCCCGCGCCCCCGCAGGGCTCCCCGCACCGCGGCCGGGCCCAAGGGCCAGGCCTGAGGAGGATCCGCTGCGAG
>JAOXXN010000212.1:5952270-5962563 GCA_026770055.1 Myrmophylax atrothorax
CATGGTTATGGTTTTTTTTTCAAAATAGAGTGGATTGGTGATGAATCTGGAAAAATAATGAATTGGAGGAAAACGTCTGTATTGTGTCAGTTCACGGTCATATTTCCCATATTTCACAGTTACCACTGAAGTTATTCAGAAATTCAGGGCCCTACAAGATTAATACAAATAGCACTCCATGTCTTGTATTACTTGCAAAATGGAAGTCGAGGTATAAGACATGTGAGAAAAGGAGAAAATGACAAGCTGGTGATGCAGAAGTGATGGCAGGATTAGTGACCATTACATGGTGCTACTTTGCATGGATTAGTGAGGTGTGTGTATATATATCTGTAAATTATTGAGCAGTATAATCTTCTTCTATTATAATCAGCTACCAGAAAGCAAAGTTGTCATAGTGCTGGTACTAGTTTGTGGTTTTCTTCAGCTAGTTTGGCAAAGGTGACATTTAAGGAAAGGCATGAAGCTGGATAAAGTACAGACTTTTTTTCAAAGAACTGCATATATATTAAACCCTGTGCAACTCTTAGGCAAGGGTCTGAGAAAAATCTGAGATTTTAGTTGAGGGAAAAAGGAAACGAGGAGAACACGGTATTAAACAGTGTAAGAAGTGAAATGTGTGACACCCTAGTTTATACACAAAGATATTACCCTAATGAAGGACTGCAAGCTTGCAAAAGAAAGGTTAAAAAAATCAACATGGAGGATGCTCCTTGCCATTATAAAATTAGAGTAACTACGTGGTGGTGGAAGGAGGAAGAACAGATTGAATATCTGAAATCAAAGCAAAGACATATTGTTGCCTAGTGTAAGAAACACAAGTATGTAAAAGTTTCTCACTTCGTTACAGCCCTCCACCCCCCATCATTTGGGATCGAAAAAAACTAGTCTGCTTCACAATAGTTAGGAGGTTTCTTGTGCCCTACTTTGAATTATATGATAGGCTTGTTCCAAAGGATGACAAGCTGTTAATACTGTGCAAATATTAAGAAAAAAAGTGATAATGCCTTTGAAACATGAGCTCTGCATCTAAATGACATGTAAAGCTTTTAGGAGTGACAGTTCGTTTGTGATTTCTGTCAGTTTGCAAGGAAAGGTGGTTTTGCAATGCAAAGTGCAACTTTGTATTTAATTATTTTATGTCTGAGAGAAGGACTTATAATCACATTTAATTGTTAGTCTTAAATGATTTTTCTCATAAGATGACAGTGACATTACATACTATTTTGATTTTGTACTCATAGCACGCTTCAGAAGTGTACTGAATTTTTCATATATGCAACTGTATATTCCATTTTTTCTGTTGTACCTTAATAAATAGAAGTGTGCTTATTATATAATAAGGTATTCAAAACAATCTGTATGTTTTTTGAATTCTAGTGATTGGCTAAAAGTTTCTTTCTGATTCTATTTCAGATGCATCCACTTGGACTGTGTAATAGTAATGATGAGGAAGACCTGTATGAATATGGCTGGGTAGGAGTGGTGAAACTGGAACAGCCAGAGCTGGAGCCTAAGCCATGCCTCACTGTCTTAGGAAAGGTAAGGGGATAGTTTGAAGCTGCATGGAACTGTTTTTTGGAAGAATTGGCTCCTTTCTCAGAAAAATCATCAAGAAATAAACCATGAGAAAACCCCCTTTACTCCGCAAAATAATCCTATTTTGCCTGTTTTCACAGTAGATGCCTCAGGGAAAGATGATGTCACTCAGTTGATAGAGAAGGTGGTGGGGAGCTGAGTGCACACCTTACCTCTGTGATCTCTGTAGGAACCTAACAATGACTTAAGCAAAGATTCCTGTTTAGCAGAAGCAGAATTGTGATGCTAACTTGGTCAAAGCAGTCAAAATGAAAGCATCTTACTGGCTTTCCTTTGGTACCGTTTTCTCAGAAGACATACATTAATTTCCTCTTTTTGAGGAAAGAGGAGTCTTCAAAGCGAGAAAGATTTCATTGCTTTTGTTGAAGGGTAGGTATGTGTAATAACAAGTGAATCTTACTGTCTTGGTCAAAGAAATAAAGGTTTTCATCTTTCTGAGATCTCTTTGTGGAATGCAGCTTCTGGAATCTAAATGGATTGCAAAACTTCCTCTTTGTTTTATGGGGCGAGTAAGATCTCATTACTGCTGCCAGATACGTACATGAAAAAGGAGAGCAGGAAGCTGCCCTTTTTCTGTTCTCAGCTTAGAATTTTTGAGTATTGAGGTTATTATATGTTGACATTTGAAGTCTAGAGTAGCTGGAAGCGTGTGAAGGAGCATAGGCCATAAGTTCTACCAGTAAGCAAGTAGTTGAAAACAGAGTAACTGGGGTTCACCCTAAAATCCAGCTGGCTCAAATTTGATAGGATACTGTTGGTGACTTCAGCAGTGTATCAGGCAGAAAACAAAATCATGGGTTGACATTTTTAAAGTAAAACTTATCTCTGCAAACTTCTAAACTCGCCTTTCAAAGGAAATGGGAAACCGTCAGCTTCTCTAAAATTTGCTGCAGGTTCTACTTGTGGTACACAGTGAGAAACATCTCTTTAAGAAGTAATTTACCTTTCTATTGAATTTCAACATAATACAACTTTTTTTTTTAAACTTGGAATACTGTTTTTATTTCACAGAAATTCCACTTGTTGCTTCTTTGATCTTAGAAGGAGAAAATCTGAGCATAAGGGCTTGTGAGGATGGGAATTAGAGAAGATTGGGTACTGAAAGATGCATAGTAATCCATAAGTAAACTCTGGAGTAAGTTGAGTGTTGTGGGAAAGCCATTTCAAGGAGTCTGTTCAGTCTCATCTGTCAGGCTCTTGAAAATTATGTGAGGAAACAGATGTGCAAAATGCATGAGGAAAGTGGAACCACAGGTACCCTGCACAAACAATGTTAAAAATATATAGCTGACCCACTGCTGTATACCCAAATCCCACCATGTCCTCTATATTCCCCATGTCCCCAAAGCCACACTGATCTCCAGAATGAGTTCACCTCAGTATCTGCTGATGTTGTCTTCCTGAAGCTTGGTGTGCTAAACAGCAGACCCTGGCTTTGCATCAGGAGCTCTGCAGCATCTACTTTGGTGAATAATGATGGTGATGTGACATAGGGTGTATCCGGAGAGGTTGGAGACAGTGTTTCATGTGTGTCAGTTCATGTGCAGTAATTTCAACAAGTGGAAAAAGACTGGCCAAGGTTCTAGGCAGTACTTGCTTCTTAGTAACTGTACTACAGTTCCTTGTTCTGTATTTTCATGTCTCTTATTTATCCTTCTCTTCCTGAAATATTTGTTCTCTATTTCATGCTCACTGCTGTAGTTTCTCCTCACAGTCTTTTGCCTTCAGCCTTTCTGTTCAGTTCTCCCTATCTTCTAGTTATGTCCTGATTTAGAAGAACTTCTCAGAATTCTTGAAATACTGTTGAGATAGCAGATAGCAGCAGAAGCATCAGCTATTAGCTTCTTGCAAGTCTGTCAATTAAGTCAACTTGGTTATTTTATTGGTGGGAACAAGCTGTATTGTAATTGTCTGGGTCTCTCAAAAGCTCGGTGTCTCCGTGCAATTTGTAACAAATTGCTCCATGAGGATTCAATGTGGCCTCTAAACTATTTTGCTTGGGTAAATAGCAGACCTGCTCCATGTGTATATGTGTCTTCTTCTGGTTATTTTTAGGATTTGGCAGCTGATTTAAAATGTAAAAGGGAAAGGAATGAAAAATGGAGAAGGAGAGGAGGAGAAGAGGGAGGGAGGGAGAGGAGGAAAAACAGAAGAAAATGGAAAAAGAAATGGCAAGAAATAGGAAAAGGAAAGAAAAGGAAAATGGGGGAGGGATAGCCTTGAGCAGGGAAAGGAAATGGAACTTCCTCATTTAAAAAAGGAGGAAGAAATAAGGAGAGCAAACCTGCTGTTTGTTCCTTATTATAGAGGTGATAATTGTTGTAAGCTTGGAATATGGTGAAGCAGAATGCAGACTACTTAAAAGCTGTTTGTAGAGCTAAAATGCATGGCACACAAATCTGGTACAAACTTGTAAGGTTTTATTCTTATTGTTAGTTTTGGTTGCTGAGGTCTTTTTTGATCTAGGAGTGTTTTGTTTTGGAGTTCTGTTCTGTTTAGTAAAACCGATCTGTGTTTTCAGGAGTTTCACTCCACTTGTTTATCTTGTTTATGGGTAGCTGTACAGAATGTAATGTTTTCATTGCCATATCGATTTTGTAATTGCTCATCCTTTATAGTCAGCTTTATATGGTGTAATGGAAATGAAAGTGTTTAAAAATACATGTATCTGCTGTTAAAGTGCACATAAAAACTGGCCTCTGGTCGAAGCAAGGGGTGGGGGTGTGGCAGCTGTGATTTACTCTTACCTTTGATCTCAGTGCAGCCCTGTTTGAGGCAATGCTGCATGCAGGCAAAGCAAAGGCCTGGGTTTTACTGATCTCATGAGCTCCTGAATAGGGCTAGAAAGGGGAATGACAGAGGAAGAAGAAAGCTTTTGGAAATGAAAAGGAAACCCCATGAACCCGACCAGCATTATTGGCTGGATTTGCCTACCAGGAAGCCACTTGGTTTCTGCCAGGCTAATTCTGCTTCAGCCTCTCCCCCACCCCTCCCTGTCCCCCCTTTCCTTCTTTCATACTTTTTTTTGGGGTTGAGGCATGGCTGTAGTAACTTGGTTCTCAGGCTGGGAACCCACTGAGCTGTTGCCATGGTCACTGGGAAGCTCTTGGTGCCATGTGCTTCAAAGGGAACCTTTCCCCTTCTGGAATTCCTCCCTTCTCTGCGTACAGCACAATGAAACTCCTTCAGTGCCGTCACTGTGCTGGAGGAAGGCAAAGGCAGGGGTGCCTCCAATACCTGTTGCATGCCTGCGCTCGGTCAGGGCTGGAGGGCACTGCAGGGTTACAGCTGGGGGATCTTTGAGGTCCCTTCCAACCCAACCCATTCTGGGGTTTTGTGTTCCACTGTACTGTGCTGGCAGTATACCTGCATGTGTGCTGTACATTCCAATATGCAGATCCCCTGTTCTTGCCCTGCCCCAGTAATTTCTAAAGTCAGTTACATCTGTCAAGACTGTGAAGTACAACCCAGCAGTACCATTGTTTTTTGTTTCAGTACAGGATAGATAGTGAGAAAATGCTGAAGACTTGGCTTAAAAGTAGTACTTCTTCCATTTCTGCAGGTTTGAAAGTCCACAAGGAAGGATTTTGTTCTTGTTTCTCTTCCATGGATTGCTAAAGCGACTCTTCTTCTGTATGAATAGGATGTATGTATTTGAGGATGTGCATCTGAGTATAATCTAACAAAGAGGATGTCTCTGCTGCTACAGCTTCCTGTTTTCTTCAGAACAAAGATATCTGTGATATGAGGAAATTTCTAACAGTTCTTCCAGTATCCATTCCCTTCTTTTCTGTCTTTCAAGAGTTTATTTTCAAAAATTTACACGAACACTCTCTTAGAAGAATCTCTTGTTTTGCCACATCATCATTATGATTATACTAGTTAGGCTGTGGTCAGAATCATCATGACTTGAATGTGCGTTAAACAGTCAAACTGTGATTCCTAGCCTTTTGTCTAACAGTTTAAGTACAAAGATTCTTATAATGTAATGATACAAGAAATCATGGGGCTATGTTGGTAGTTTAGTTCCTGAACAAAGAGAGATATGCTCTAAGACTTGAGGAACAAGAGGTCCTGTGGAGAGTCCATTTTAATCTTTTTCTTTCAGAGTTACTGAAAGTAATAAAAAAGGCAAATGAAACAAAATCAACTTATACCTTTATATTAATAGCCTAAATTAAGCATATAGTTTTATGTTCAAATTAGAATTGCACGACAATATATGTATACAATTTCTTTCTGTGTAACAGTAGTAGTTTTAGATACAGTTTGGATGATTTACTGTAGAAATGGATTCAGTTCAGTGGTAGAAATGCATATTGAATTTAGCTCTTCCATGCTAAATTTATTCAGCAATTAGGACTGAACTATGCCTTAGATTAAGATCTAAAATTAATGAGACATGCCTTAAATAATTGGTCAGTATTTCCAAAACTTTGCTTGTTCAGATACTTTCAGCTGGTAGGGACAGCTGCGGTAACTCACCCTGTGATGAATCTTGTGCCACATGCGGTGGGAAATAGTGTCACTTTAGGAAAACTTCTTACATCCACTGAAGTAGTTGACATGCCAGTTACAGTATTTATTCCACAATTTGGGGACCTTTTCTGCTTTCTATTTCTTATCTGCAAACAGCATCCAAAAAGCCTTTGTAATTAATTTCAGGGCAGTCGTCTCAAAAGTTAGTGGCAAAATTTAATTGGTCTAGCTGAAAAGGAATAGTATGAGTGATTTTTAAGCTGGTTGGTTTGTTTGTGTCACTGTGTGGCCACCTAAAGATTGTGTTGACAATGTAGTGTCCAGTGGAGGTGGGAACAAGTAAGAGGAGGGGGAAGGTGAAGGGACTGCTTTTTCTGATGGCATTGCTGGCATAAATGCGTGTCAGACTGTAGACTGGAAAAAATAACTTAATACTGGTTGTTTTGAACTCGTAAACATTCTGTGTTAAGAAGGATGTTATGATGAAGTAGAAAAAAGTTTCTTGAATGATACTAGACTCCTTTGACTGTGGACTAGTTGATAGATCTATATTGCATGTGCCAAACATGCCAGAACTCTGATCAAAAGACACACTATGTTTTTTATCAACCTCGTTGTTTTGTAGTGAAAAAGTGTGAGTTTTAATGTGGAAAAATAGCATCCTGGCTAGTGTTAGACGCAGCCCTTCTGAATCAGTCGTATTCTTTAAGTCTCCCATTAACACGAAAATTTTTAATTTCCAAGGTCTGTTGTCTTAGCACTACCTAAAATTAGGGTTAACTGTGAAAAACATAGTATATGTAATTGTAATCTCTGCCATCCATGTGTTTGTCTTTACTGTATTTGTTCTAAAACTTTGTTGAGAAACAGAAAAATCACCATTTTCCTGGAGCACCAAAGAACATTGTAAGTGCTGTAATATCATAATGATTGTTTCTTGTTATTCCCCATTTCATCATTATTTATAATGTCCAGGACACCTGAAATGTTACCATCCATTTTAAGCACCTCAAAACATCTTTAAAAATGATACTTGAAGTGATACTGTTACAAGTGTTACTTTTCATGTAATTTATCTTTTGATATTCATTCCTTACTTTCCCAGTGCTAGCAGTGTAATCAAACCTCTACACCATCTAAACAGAATGATTTCTAGAGTTCTAACAAAATTGCATAGATAAGGTCAGAAAAGGGAATAATACATGGTTTTTCAGGAAGAAGGTGGCTTTTCCTAATAGCAGACAGAAATAGTCAAGCAAGGCCAAGTGTATATTTTTGAACAACAACAACATCACATAAAACAAAATGCTTTCACCAAAAGTTCAGTTAATATCTGGTTCCTATCTCCTTGTCTCTTCTTCCATCCTCCACAGACCATACTCTAGTAACAAGCCTATTTTAACAGATGAAGAAAGGGATTTGAATGAGAAAGGAAAAAAGAAGAAAGGCTGCATATGAGAGTGTTAGGGGTCATGGCATGAAACAGCAGTGTCAACATTATAGCTGAAGTTTTGAGTTTATAAGTACCTTTCTCATGTATTCCCTCTTTATCAATCCTTTCATTCCATGACTACTTTCCACCTTAATTTCTGCAGTCCCTTTGAGGAGAGAAAGGAGAGGTAAGAGAACTGACAAGCAAACAATTGAAATCTGGAGAAGGGAAAAGTTTGTGTTGTGTTTGGATCATGTGGTGAAAGATACAAAAGGAAAGAAAAGACCTGGCTTAAAGCCAAAGAGGAAAAAGCTCAAAGGCAGACAAGGTCTGAATCAGGTTATGCAGTTCAGCAGAAGTAGGTCCATCAGGTTTGCATTCATGGGTCACCGGTGATGGGCCCTTGCCGTTGGCAACTAGTGCCAGCAATCTGCTACTGTGTTATTTTTACTAACTTGCTTTCCATGCTCAGTGCACAGTTAGGAAAAGCATCAGCTATTCATAAAGGAAGGCTCTCTCCTATGTTTCTCCCTCTGGGCACTCCTTAGATTTGCCATTGTTGGATTGATTACTTTAAATAAATGTCTACTTTTAAGCTGAGTCCTTAGCAGTCCTGCCACTGTGTTCATTCCTTTGTAGCAAAACTATGGAACACAGCTGCTTCTCCCTTAAGCTAAAGAAGCAGCTGTTGTTGCACAACATGTGTTACTTGAGTTCAGCTCAGTCAGATCTCCAGTGAAATCGGTGGAAGTCAAGGCTGAGTAAAGACTAAGGAGCAATTATTCAAGACATGCCGATGGTGATAATAACAATAACAATAAGTTTTGTGTCCTTTAAGTTTTTGGACCATCATTATTCTATATGTGCCTTGTGAGCCTCTCAAACATTGAGAAATACTTTTATTTTACATGCAGGATCTACCTGTTTCTCTAAGAGGAGAAATGTATGATGGCAAACATGTTGCAAAAACTATAGAAATGGAGTTTAAAACAGAAAACTGAATAGGCAAGTAACTGCAGCTATGTTGGAGTGTAGAAATGAGCACAGAAGTCTGGCAAGCAGAATCAGAAAAGTGGACTGGAAAGAGAAGAAAATAAGAAGCAGATATGGAGGCAGGGAATGGAATTATTTAGGACTTCACAGATGAGTGACATGCCTAATTTTGGTGCACTAAGGGGACAGAAGGCTTTGAAAGAAATTGGAGAACTTTGGAATGTAACCATAGCTGCATCGGAGGGACTCCAATATTCAGAATAAAAGATGGGCAGATAAAATCGACAGTGGTAGAAAAGTGAATCGTAAGAAATTGCCGACATAAAGGGAGAATGTTTTTCAATGGTTTTCTCAAGACTGAAGGGGAGGAAAGAGAAAAACTTAATATAACACAACTTGTGCTTCATATCCTACCGCTTTGGGATAATTTGTCAGAAGCTGTTTTTCTGCTCTAAACATTTTATCTTTATGATGACCAGGTGATATTATCTAGAGGAGCATTTTTGATTAACGAGGTTGATTTAATGTTTGTGCTAAGTTCAAGGCATTAACTGCAAATGGATCAAGTGATCATACTGTGAACTCAAAATGAGTATGAAGTGGGCTTTTTAGTGAGTGTAGGGAACGCTGACCAAGGTATTTGCAAGTCTTGCAGGTTAGTTCTTGAACATTAGAGCTGGACATACTTGTGGCATGAATTAGGTAATACAGATTAATTATGTATTATTAACATTTGCATGGCTGTTGCCTTAGAATTGCTCAGTTAGGGATATGAAACTCTTGCAGAAACTATTAAAAATATCAAAAACACAAAGGTATTCTAGTGCATTAATGCCTCAGTTGTTGGCCCATTGGTGTTTTGTTCAATTGGTAAGGAAGAGAATACATCACAGACACGTAATTTTTCAAAATGCTCAAAGAACGTGGTTAGCTTTGGATAGGAAAAAAGATGGCCTTAGCCCTGAGGATCCAAATAATGAGCTCTAAGTGGATAGGGGGGAGGAGGCATTTGCAGAGAGCACAGAACCCATAGACTCCAAGTCCATGAACAGTGTTGAAACTCCCAGAGGGTCTCATCAGCTGACTGTAAGGGACTAATGAGCCAGTCTGACTGTTTATGGGCTGTGGTGAACCTCTTGCAAGTTAGGATTTCCTGTCGCCACCAATGAGCTGTAACTGCCAGCACCACAGTGTTAATGATGAGGCAGGGGCTGATGAATGGCTGGACTCCAGACAGCAGCCTCCCCTGGCAAAGAATCAAGTGGCTAGAGGGGGGAAAAACACTGAAGTCTAAAAGAGAAATAATGCAAACTCCAGAACCTATAATTCCCATGTTTAAAAAAAGAAAGGGATAAAGAAACTGGGGACAAATTCAAAACAAGTGAAGCTTTTATCTCTGCTTTCTGAATAGAAAATTGTTCTTCAGCAAAACTGGCTGTAAAAGCCAGGACAGTTAAAACAATATACAGGCCGCTTGCCTCCAAGTAACCAGAAATGGTTGGCTCAGAGTAGCCTGCTCTGAGGAGCCAACCTGCTGGGAGACATTATCCAAGCAACGGCTTGAATGTAATTCCTCCCGCTGTGGAATGGCTCTTTGGCAAATGAAGACCCTAATTAGAGATGGAAGGGTTTCTATTTTGTTTTCCTTTAATCTTATACCCGAGGCCTCTGCAATACAGCCATGTCTCTGCTTGCATGGAGAGAAGTTTCCAGTTTCTCTTGGTAACAAAAATCCTCCATCTTTTTCATTCTTGTTTTCCCCTTCTTCTTATCTTCCCCCCCCCCCCCTT
>JAOXXN010000212.1:5965617-5976706 GCA_026770055.1 Myrmophylax atrothorax
CGACCCTCTGGTGCCAAGCAAGGAGTGAGCTTTGTGGCAAGAGAAAGGCCACAGTCTGAGCCACAGTTTGAGACCTTGAAACTAAACTAATCCAAACCCAAGGATCACTGTTTGGAAGAAGGGCCATATCATCCTGTATTAGCCAGCCATGGAAAGTTACTAGCTAAACTGGGATACTGCCCCACCATGCATATTTTTACTACTGAATGTATTACCAGAGCTGCTTCTTGTAGTGAAGAGGGAGAGGAACGATGTCACTGAATCAGCAGTATTCTACTGGATACTAATGGAATTTTACATGCCTTTGTTCATTCCAAAATACAGGAGTCCCTGTCTGGGGGTTACGTGCATTTTTGTAGTCTTGGATGCAGATGCATATCCCTGACAAAGAGAACAGAACCTCCAGAGCAATGTGCTAGAGCATTTAATACGTGTAGAAGCGAAAGTATGTTTGCTGCTTGACAACTCCCCTTGGTATATATGGTGTCTATCTGTACATGCTGCCACGGATTGCATGCAGGCACTTATAAACCCTGCAGAGTGCTGTATTTTCTGTGACTGTTGAGATTTGGATGTATTATTTCATTATCTCAGATGATGATAGTGTTATCTCTAAAATGTACTCGTTCACAGTAGATACCAACCTATTGATGAAGGCCAGCTACCTGAGGATGAAACTAAGCAAGACATGATACTAAGGAGAAGTCACTCTGAATTCCTATCAGTTTCTTACATTTGAAAATAGGTATATACCCCAAGTTGGCCTGAATCACTCCCGATTTTTCTTTCATTTCTTCCTAACATTTTTTGGTGTGCTGTGGTCATACTCATATTGTGTCGAGGATAACAGAATGATATTAATGAGCACAAAGCTCTTCAGCCTTTTGAATAATTTTTGTTTAATTTAGATATGTCAGTATATCTTGGATAGGCTACTGTAGATGCCTCAGACCTATTCTGTAATCTTTACATAATTTCACACAAGCTGAATCTATTTAAAATTTCTCCTATTTCCTAAAATATTTAAATAAAAGAGGCTATGAGTTGGGAACCATGGCCCCAAACTGTTGTTTCATTGAGAAGAACTTTTTGCAATAAGGTGTGGCTTATTTCTCAGGAGGATTAAACCTCCCCATTAAATTTACTGAGATTAGATGGGATTCTTACTTAAAATTTTTTAATGTTTTGCCATCTCCCACTCTAAATGCAAGACATAATTCTTAAAATTCCTTGTTTCCTCTTTTGATGTAGATAAATACATTTATACAAGTTATAATTTTAAGATAGTATTTTATTAGAGTATATGTGTTACATATCTGAGATAGGAGGAACTTTGGTACATTCTGTTTACACAGCTTGGGTACTATAGGGATGGCTTTTTATAGTGGTCTACATTAATAGTTCCTTTAATTTACAACTCCTCCAATGCTTTCCCGTATCTCCATTTTTTTTATTAACTTCTCTCAGCACGACAATGTGTATGTAGTTATCTTAGGTCTAGTTTGTTTCCAGTTCATCTACTTTCAGTACACCTTCAATGCAGAGATAAAGTTAAGAATTATCTGGGTTGCCTGTAGTGGTATTTTATAGCATATGATACAGCACATGTTTAGTACACAATTTCCAAAATATAGTTATCTTGTGAAGCTTATATTTTGGAAGTAACTGTATATAAAAGTTAGCTTGAAGGGTTATAAGATGCAGAAGCATATCTGTTCAACACCCTCAGCTGTTGTGGATGCTGCCACCCACCTCTTGCTGAGCCTGCCGCGTTCTCTATGAGTATGTAATCTAGGTCAAGGCTCCAGTCCCCCTCCTTTGAGCTCTTCCAGTGACCCCCCTTCTCTTTGTGACTGCTGGCCTGCAGAATGGGCTATGACAGAAGAGGGCAGAGCTTTGGCAGTGGAGCCCCACGACTGAAACGATCTCAAGAGATTTGCAACCGGCAAGGATTGAATAAATGTCTCAGTATTTTTACTTGGTCTAGACTTAAAAGCAATCACAGTGTTTCTCCCCAACCCCAGAAAAGAGAGATAGTTTTGTTTTCTTCTTCCTCATTTTACCTGTCTGAGACCCTCACAGTACCAGGTGGTACGAATCATATTGGTATACATATATATTTTTGATGTGTCTATCTATTGCACAAGGTGATATTTGTTGTAAAACTACAAGTACAGGTTTTTTTAAATTTGGTTGTTTTGGGATTTTTTTTTTGTTTGGTTTTGTTTGGTTTTTTGTTTGTTTTCTAGTTTTTGTTTTTGTTTGGTTTGGGGGTTTAAATTGTGCTTGATTTAAATTTAAAAGTACTGCTTCACACTTTCTATACTTTTTAATTGATAAGCAACTGTTGTAATGGTGCATAATGCAGTATCTCTAGGGCATGGGTATAAAACATATCCCAAAGTGCCAGAGAAGTTTAATATTGCAGTCAGGAAGGGGTTTTATGCTGGTGTGATACTTGGGGATTTGAATGTCTTGTTGTGATATTTTGCCTTTGTTTTCAGACAGAAATCTGAAAGTTCCCTTTTTGTTGTCTCAGAAAAGTTTTGAAATGGCTTGGCTTAATTTAGTTTCTGAAATTACCAGGGAGTTTTCCATTAACAGAGCTGAAGTATCAGTTGATTAATTTGTAACTTCTGCTGTTTGCAAAGTCGACAATGCCCTTTTCTCCTTTCTGCTCTGCCCTTCAGAACTGGCCTGTGGCTTGGCTTGCTAGTCCAGGGGTGGCTCAAGAGGCAAGATATTTTTGCTGATTGACTGAGCCTGATACCAGTGTAGAGGGGAGAAGGAGAGGGGGTGCCTGTGTTGTTCAGATGTTGTTGTCAGTATTGTGTGTAGCTGTGAGAGAAAGAGAGGTTTTTGCAGTTTCACAATTGTAATGAAAAGGTGTATTTGACACAATGCTGTGGGATTTATGCAGGGTTCTCAGTGATAAGCACAGTGCAGCAGACTTTACCTGGAGTGTCTTTGCCTGTGGCTGATGTGCCAAGGTTTTTTAAGTACAGTTGTGGGTCTGCTCTAGAAATGGGTTATATTCATATAACGGGATAACATTATGTTTTCTTTTTCCCCAACAGTAGCTGCTGCTAAAAAAATGAATATATTAGGGCTTGTCAAATGTCGGCTGATGGTTTCTCTGCTGTTGCATACCAGCTGACGCTAAGTGGAATAAGGTCATACTAAAGCAGAGGAGGAGATGCTTGCCATGTTCATATGTGGAAGGATGCAAGGTCCTTCAAGATATCAGGAAGTGGCTGAACTTCTTACTGTTTTGATTGTTGCTGTCCTACCTGCTTCGAAGGAATACGATGAAGCAGTGCACCTGCTTAATGATTACGTTGTCCTTTGGGTTGAAAGTGTGCCTTATCAAGGAAGTTGTTACTTCCTTATTGTGTTTGCCTGGCACACAGGAAAGGAGTGCAGAGCTCTTAAAATTTGTTCTTTGAGGTAGCAACTAAAGTCTCCTCAGACCTGGAGATATGAAGAGATACTTTCCTTGCACGTCTGGAAGTGCACACATGCGTTTCTTCTTATCCTTTTTTGATTACAATGCCTAGTCCATTCTGCCAGGTTTTAAACTGAGACAGTGTTTATTGTGCATTGTAGTGGTAATTGTTATCAACAGTGAGTTCATAACAAAATAGGTCTCTAAAAAACATTCTAAAATAACTTTTCATTGGCCTTCTCCATGAACTATGACAATCTGTGGGCAAACTAAAATGCCACAGAAAAATAGATGAGGCCATTATTACATATTTCCAATAACAGTCCTCTTAAAATGTGTAATAAACACATCATATCATTCTGTTTATGTTTTTCTTTAAGTATAAAGTAGCGACATGAAGCAGGGAGCTTCTGATAAAGGCCTAGGCCGATAATGTTGAAGGAATTGCGGCAAATTTAACGGTGAGGGTTTTTTCCCCTGATCGTCGTAGTTAGTTTAGAGGCACCTCCATCCACCAAGCCGCGGAGCCGGAGCCCTCCCTCCGTCGCTGAGGGCCGAGGCTGCCGGGCGTGCCCCGGGCCCCGAGTGCGAGCAAAGCTCTTTAACGTCGCGCTGGGCCGGGCTTCCCAGCGCCACCGGCGGAGCAGCGAATGCACCGCCTTTTCTTTGGGCATCGGCATTTAAACCCGGCAAGGAAAAAACCTCCGCGTTTGCCCCTTTTTCCCACGGCCCGGGACCTCCTCCCGCCGGGGCACGGCCGGTGCCACCGGGGGGCGCTGTGTGCGTGGGCTGCGGCGGGATTGGGCCAGGATTGGGCGGCGGGCACGGGCGGCGGGATTGGGCCGCGGTGGGGGCCGGGCACAGGCAGCAAGGTACAGTTGGCCCGAGGGGAACCAACTCCGCAGTTTGCATCAGGGGAAAGGCGGGTCACCCCGTGTTCTCCAGCACCGTTTTTGAGCTCAGTCAGTACTTTTCATTTTGTAACATCTGGTGGTGGAAACTTGCTGCATTGTATACTGCTCATTCAGTGTGTTCATACCAGTCTGTAAAAAGCTCTTCAAAAATAATCTTCAGAAATCAAGGAGCCTCACTTGTTGGCTGACCATCCTGAAATGATGATAGAAATGGCCTGAACTGTTCCGTGAGCGCTGCATGTGTGTGGGAAGTGCCTTCTAGGGAAATGTAGATGAGCCCTCACCACAGGGCCACTAGAACAGAGAATGGGTGATACATTCCTTTTAACTCTTCTTCCCCAACAGTTCTTAGTGATTAACCAGGTGTGCTGACTTCAAAGGGGACAAATACCTGTTGGGCTGAGAAAAAGCTCCCATTTGGGAGTTGGTTTACCTCATGTGCTAATGGGCTTTGTTCATTTAAAATGAAAGCAAAATACGAGAATAAAGAAAGCAACCTGTAGCTGTTCAAACTGACATCTCTGTACTGGCCAACATTCTTCCTGGAAAATGCTGGGTGATGGTTCATAATTTATCACCTGCATATGTTTCTTTTATATCTCAGTGTAAAGTTCATGTTCTGCTAGTCTCCACGAAGGGCCACTGCCTTCTTCTTTAGTACTATGAATGGGTTGTAGTTATTATTGCTTGGAGACATAGTTTTCTTGCGTTCTGCGTCCATGAAGGCAGTAAGTTAATGGGAATGTCTGCTCTGTAGAGCCATTGAGCAACATTTAAACAGAACTTAGAGAGGCACAATGGCAGAAACTGGTTAAAGAACCCAGTCTTAACTTGGGTGGTTAAAATACTGTTTTCTCTACCCCAGAGGATTTTGGTATGTTCTAATACCTCCTCTGTGCTGTTGGCAACTCCAGGTTTGGACTGTGTATTTGGTGAAATGCCATGCACTTACACAGGTCTGATCAGCATAACAAGTGTCTGCAACAGTTCTGACCTCTGATGGTCAGAAAAAGCAATAGTTAGTCTCTGAGGCACTTTTGGCAGGAATTGTGATATGCTAGTTTATCATAACTGTGAGAATGACACTGAAAAAATGTAAAGAACCTAGTCAACCTTTATTTGCTACATGAGTGAACCCATCGCCACCCAATTCACAGGGAAGATTATTTTTAATAGCACTTCCAAGTAACATGGAGAAAAAACCCCATAATTTAATTTTAAAAAATTCTTTTATTTAAAGTCTCTAGAGGGGATAAATCACACTTGAATTCCTTTAAAAAGCTGTTGAAGGAGTTTGAGAAGAAAGGAGCAGAGAGATTGTAGAGGCTTTGGTGAGGTTTAGCTACAGTCTATGCTGGTTCAGGAACTCCTGTGTTTGTAATTCTGTCATTTGTTTTAACTACACAGAAACACAAAATGTTGTTTGCTATCTGGAGATGAGGCAAGAGAGTCATTTTTGAGGTAAGAAGTCATCTTTTGGGGTGGGACTGAGGATGCTGTCTTTCTTATTGCAGGCAAAACGAGCAGTACAGCGAGGAGCCACAGCGGTCATCTTTGATGTTTCTGAAAACCCAGATGCCATTGATCAGGTATGAAGAAGGGAGCCTAGTTATTTTACAGCCTCTCCTGGGTTCTTGTAGGGTTGCTGAGGCAAGAGTTGAGAGCATACAGGTCTCAGAGCACACCTCCCTAAAGATATGCAGCTACTGACACTGAGTAACATGATGCTGTGGTTGTCCTGTTCATGTTCTGTGAAGCAGAAAGCAACATAGGTGTTGTGAATCTGGTAGAAAGAGTATGAATCTGGTAGAAAGAGATGTTGTGAATCTGGTAGAAAAGTTTAGGGAGTTAGATTTTCCTTCTAACTTCTACGAGCATCCAGAATCCAGGTCTGGGAATAGAGGCAAATGTTTTGTGGCACATTATCTAATCAAGGTTTTCTTTGCTGAGCTCTGTGTGCAAAACACAGGAGGTTTGACCCTATCCAGCCTGTGATTGTATTGTTGAATAGCTGCTATTTTTGAGATTGCAATATAGCTTTCAAACTTGGTTCTAAACAAGTTTCTTTCAAAACTTACAACCATTTTCTCTCATTCATAGCTGATGATTTCTGCCTATGTATTGTGTGGATGATCAGGGTTTTTCTTCTTTTTCTAAGTCTTGGTATAACTTCCATCCTTTCTTTTGAAGTGGATGAGGTAATAGCTCTGTGAAATGTTTCAAGATCCAGCCAATTCTGACTTATTTAAGTGAAAAAATGAAAGCACAAAAATAGTCTGCATTTGGTTTAGTTCTGCTATAGCAGAAACAAGTGAAGCTGAAGGTTTTTAAGTGCAGCCTGAATTTCACCGGGGAAAAGAGACCATCAGTGTTTACATTTAAAAGCTGGCTTTAATTCTGAAATGAGCATCTGTGGACAACGGAATGCAGAAGAACCTGTTCAAGGAGTGCTTTGAGAACTGTGCTCTGCATGTGTGTCAGGGCTACAGCCTTGATCTTGCAAACATTCTTAGGGGTATTTTTCCCCCTTTTTGACACAGAAAAATATCTTCACAAAGGTGTGGTCTGTCTGAATTATAGCTTTTAGTTACTTTCAGCCACACTGCTCTGAACTTGAGTTCTAAGCATCTTGCTCTCTCCCTCTACCTACAAAAACTGTTATTCCTTGATTCTGAGTAACAAAGTGGGTGCATCTGTCCCCAGTAGCTGGGTCTGGTAGTCTGGTGGATACTTGAATATTTTGAGTACCAGTAAAATAGGAGGAGGTTAGTGGCTTAGGGCAGTAGCTGATGAAGTAGGCTCTGCTAGACGACAGAGCAGTAGCCTGTGCAAACACTCACTAACAGGAGAGGAATGTCTAGACTTTCTTACTTGAATAGCTCTATTCTCATACTACTCTGGATAAATTTTTTTCAGGAATTTTGATAATCATCCAAAGTCTTCAGCACCCTTGACATCAGGGGTGCCAATTAATTTGTCTTTAAAATAAGTACCAGTTTGGCACTCACAATGGAATTGTGGAAAACAATGACAGATGGATGACAACGGAGGAAAAACTGACATGAGTTAATCTAGAGTATCTTTGGTTCAAATGGAAGTATCCTAAGACACTGAGGGGAGCTGTTTAGCAAGTTTTCCCAGGCATGCTTGTTAGCGAGCAGTAGGATAAATAAGGAAGAGTGCTTTGAAAGGAAGGAGTGGAGTATTATGAAAGGCAATCCTTCTTGCCAGCCAACGAACAGAAATAGGAGGCAGTTCTGACCAGAATTGTCCTTAGATAATCTGATAGCAGAATTGCTATCCAATGAAATGGCTTTGCCTTCAGATTTTGTGGGGTTTATTCCCATTGATCTGAGTATCTTCTGCTGTAGATTAATAAGTCAACTTTTATTTTTAGTAATGCTCGGTGAAGTCTGATTTGTTTCTTAGCTTTACTTTTGCATATTTGAAATGGAGGAACAACCCCCAGAGCATCATATTTAGCAAGAGTCTGGCAGTGTTCAAAAACGACTGAGGAATCAGGTGAATTCTTTCTTAGATGAGAAATCTTGAGAGAGAATACAGTGTCTAGGAATGTAAGGACAGTGATTGGTTTTGGCCTTAGGCCAGTAAGTCTTGTAGACACACAGGATTCCTGGATACTAAAAAGTCTCAGTGAAGTTGTCACCATAGTCTGGTCAGTTTAAGTAGACTCATCATCCTGTAATCAGGATAATAGACCAGTCAGTTGGTAATTTCTACATGGTTTAGCCAGAAGTAAGAGGTAGATAACTATGTAGATATGTTATCGCAGCCATAAGCTGCTCTTGTTCTGTTTGCTTACATTCGTGTCATCTTGTTCGTTTCCCCTGTACCATTTCCCATCTGCTTGTCTCAGTGCATTGCTTGTTATGTATCAACCAGCTTCTCTCTGCTAGCATTTATCTTGTGAATTGGAATAAGATATATGAATTTATCATGTTGGTGCAATTTTGCAACAGAACTGATTCTCTTGTCTAATTATTACCCTCTTTGGCATATAATTTAGCAGATTGTTGTTCTGGATTTGTTGCCCAGAGAAGTTATGCATTCTCTACACTTCAGGGTTTTCAGCACCTGAGTGGATAAAGCCCTGAGCAGCCTGGTTTGATGTCATAGTTGACCCTGTCTTGACCAGGAGGTGGGGCTCATGACATGTCTTCCGCCACACATTATTTTCTGATTCTATGATCTGGCCTCTCTGACAAAACTTAACTGGACCTGGAATGAAGTTTCAGGGTGAATTAAGTGGTCTAGTCATATGCTTTAACTTTGAGGTCACCCATCCAGCAATCAACAGGTTTAGTGGTTGCTAGAACCAAAGTACCTTTGAATGAGTTAGGGTTAACAGCATTAAACAGCAGAAATTACTGACTTAAATAAATGGAGTAGGTACAAAGAGCCTGAAAGACAGCACTCTGATACTGAGGCTGTTTAAAAAACCAAAGAAATTTTTATGTGAATGATGTAACTACAAAGTTGAAATAAAAAGATTGATAAAATGTAGCAAGGGCAATTTGCTTGGAATGTGCAGATTTTTCTTCTTCACTACGAGGCTTATTAACTTATTACAGTAATAATATATGCAGTGGTACATAATGCAGTTAAATTAAAGCTGCTGTTCAGAAATAGCATTTGCTTATCTTTAATCTTAGTTTTGGTCAGTAAAAAACCCCCCAAAAAAGGCAGTGTAAGTCAAAAGTTTAATTCAGGTTTAACTCCGTGGAACCCTTAACTGAAAGTCTACGCTAGAAGAGAACAGCTGGTGCTTGAATCAATGCTGCATCCATATTCCTTTATTCTTCTCTCCATTGTCCAGAAGAAAGGTGGTTTCCCTGAAACGTGCCTTTTTGAGCAGATTTTTTTTGTTGTTGTTCTAGCTGAACCAGGGCTCAGAGGACCCTTTGAAGAGACCAGTGGTGTATGTGAAAGGTGCTGATGCTGTCAAGCTAATGAACATCGTTAACAAACAGAAAGTGGCACGAGCCAGGATTCAGCATCGCCCCCCACGGGTGAGACTTTCAGAACCTTTTCCTGGGTATCACAGTGCTGTTGTAACTTCAGGGAGTGCTTGCTTAGTGCACTGAGGGCGAAGATATTTTGATGCTCCCTATGTGCATTAATATATGTGAAATTCTGTTGACCTAAATAAACTAAGCAGCTGCACTGTGGATAAGCAGCTACACTTGATGTAAGTATAGAATCCACAGTGTGGCTTCTGCTGGGTTTCATAAGGGTTCTTTTGAGTATATAAATGGCTAAAAAATTTAAAAATAGGAGTTTTCTTTTTCTTGCTTAAGTAACTTAATTATTGAATGCTCCTGGTAGCTCAGTTTTGCAAGGTGGCCTGCCCTGTGTTAACTAATAATTCTGTGTGGTATTTCAAACATGGAATTTTAAATATTGATTAATTATTTGATGTATTTGTAATTGTAATATTTTTTCTAGAGCTTTTTTTTTTTTAACACTCTCTACATGTTGTTTTCAGAAGAACAAAGCTAGAGGTCATCCGTGTCCCAGTTACCACTTTGGTTGTGTGGGTTTGTTATGGAATCCTTCTGTTAAGAAATGTCTTTGATAAGTGAGCCATTTGCTGAAAATTCAGATGTTGATTTTCAGTCCCTTTATGTGCACAGGCAATCCAGTAAATGATAAAAACTTGTGTTGGTGTGATTCACTCAGTGAGAAAACTTGGGTTTTGCATTTGAGACCGTAAATCTGATGTCTCATGATTGGCATTTTGTGTATTCTGTTCATTTATGGTGGCATATGAAACCAGGTTTTGTCTCATAGAATCCCAGTTAATGAACAGAGAACATTGTGTTCTTTGACTTTTGCCATTGTGACTGTGTACATTTGACAATGACCACTAAGAAATTGAAGAGAGAGACAATAAATTTGAGCGTGATCTAAAGGAAGCAAAAATTATATATTTTTTTTAATTTTTAAGCAACCCACCGAGTACTTTGATATGGGAATTTTCCTGGCCTTCTTTGTGGTTGTGTCTCTTGTTTGCCTCATTCTCCTTGTCAAGATCAAACTGAAACAGCGACGCAGTCAGGTAAGAGCAGTAATGGGATATTCAGGAATGAAGGAAGTTAACTGCCTAGAACTTGCTTTCAACTTTTGGAAATGCTGAACACTAACTTAAAATAGGCATCTTTGTGGAAGGGGTTCTATTCATGCACGTAGGCCTTTGGAAGAATGTGGAAATGTCTTTAAAGGAGATTGCATTGACCCATGATGTTTATTCAGTTAAATCCTGAAATGGAAGCAGTACAGAAGCAGTCCATTTGGCTGTTGGGAAGGAAGAACGCTTCTGGTTGTTCAAAGATTCTCAGTAGCACTGATGTACTTCTAAAGAAGTTCCAACTCTTGTTGCTGTATTGTGGAGAGAATATCCGGACTGAAAATAAATGCAACTCTTTTCAATAGGATAACATCTATTGATTCTTAATGGGAGAGGTTTTCAAGGTGAAAAGTTTGGTTAGGAGAAGTTCCAGGTAGCGTGCTTGGAGTTTGTCCTGTCAAATATGAAAGGGAAAGCAAATAGAAGCTAATGGACTTTGAAGTCTGTAGTTGTAAACTGTCTGGTCCACGTAAAAGGAATGCGAAGCATTACAGATTCTTAGGACTCTTCTTTGGACATGTTGAGTAGGAATCCAGAGATGGTATGGACCAAAACCAGTTTTAAAAAACAGCGTTAAAACGG
>JAOXXN010000212.1:5976806-6003957 GCA_026770055.1 Myrmophylax atrothorax
ACAGCGTTAAAACGGGGAATGATAAATTGTACAGTAAGATGAAAACAACACACTGCATTTCAAAACTTACACTATTGATGAAATTTTTGAGGAGGAGGAAATAATACAGCTAATTAAGTAACATTTCATTTTAATTCCTTTTCCAAGTATTGCTCCTGGAAATGTGGTAAACTGCATACTGCAGCATTGCAGTCAGTACATTCCTGGACAAGTCTAAAATGTTGGTTTGAATAGTTGCTGCCTATCAGTTGAGCAGTTCCAGTGTATCCCATTTGTCAGCACCTTCACCCTATTGTAATTCTAAGTAGCTTATCATTGTCACTACTGCAGATGGCATACATTCTTTTCATGAGGCTTCTGATCTAAATTCTAATTAGCCTTCCCTCTATTTAATTTTTGAAATGATACATTACTTGGGCCTGACGTGATTTTTGAGATGCATTGTGGTGGTGTTTCTCTGTTACTACACTTTAGTCCCATATGCAGCAACATTGCCTTTTTTTTTTTGCTTTCTTCTGATGTAGAATTCCATGAACAGGCTTGCAGTGCAAGCACTGGAGAAAATGGAGACCAGGAAGTTTAAGTCCAAAAGTAAGGGACACCGGGAAAGTAACTGTGGAGCACTGGACACACTCAGTAGCAGCTCCACCTCTGACTGTGCCATCTGCTTGGAGAAGTACATTGATGGGGAGGTAAAGGATAAATGGTTTCTTCAATATGGGCTGAGAACGTAGCTGGTTTTAGCACTGGTAGTATGTGGCTGGCTATTGGGTACATAGGGGTGCCACTTGCCAGTCTGATCACACTGAGCAGCCAACAGCCTCAACTGCATGCTGCAGCTTCAAATTAGCCATGCTACAAAGTGAGAGGCAAGGGATCTCATTCTGCAAGTCTCTACCTTGGTGGAGTTGCATTTCTGAAGAACAAATCCTAAGGAAGTCAGAGTTGCCTAGCAGATAGTTCTCTGGGTATTTTTGACAAATTGTGTGCTAATGTTTTGAGGTGATGATGCATGCAAGCTCTGGACCTAAAGGATACATTTAATGTTTTGTTTTTCACGATTTGATGGCACCTTGTCTTTAAAGTGTTAAGTACACAGTGCTGCTGGGAAACCAGAGGAGGAGAAGGAGGAGATAGATGTCAAAAGGTTCAGGAATGTTTTTTTGACTCCTTGGTTACCATCACTGTATTGATGTCAGTGCTTCCTGTCTATGACAGCTCTACCTAGAGGAAATAGTGTGAAAGAGAAAATAATATATAATCTTATAATCTTAGTCTTACAGTAAATAGAATAGAGGCAGTCAATATTCACAGCTATAAACTTCTATTAAAAAGATTATTTGAGGACATTTTATTTTGAAATGATTCATAAAAGACTCATCATTTTTAGGGCAATAGAAAGTACCAGATGGAGCCTTTGAGTGCTACAAGCTGCAAACAGAAAGTTAATGAAGTTATTTGATGGGAAGTTATTCAGAGTAGCAAGGATGAAGGTAGAAAAGGACTTCAGAAGGGCTGTGCAGAACAGACTGGAGAGGAAATTCATGCATCATCTTCAGGGTGCAGTGATATACATAGGAAAGAGCTTCACATGTATCAGTGGTAGGTTATGAGCTGAACATTACTGTTCAGGAACAAGATCTTGAAGCTGCTTTTTAGATAGCTTTGTGAAAGCAGATGAGTGCTTTGTGGCACTCATCAAAAAGCAAATAGGATATTAAAAATGAGATAGGAAAGTCTAGAGAACGGAACAGAAAACATACCATGGTGTAAGTTTAGTTATGCTCTTGCTTTGAGTACTGTGTACTTCTGATCTCATTTTACAAAAGATACGGAGTGGAAATAAAGTTGCTTCAGAAAAGGGCAGTCACAAAGTGATCAAATATTTTGAATGATTTCTGTAAAAAAAAAAAAAAAGACTGAGTGGGCTAGGGCTCTTTAGTCCTAGGTTGCTTGGGGACAGAGGGAATACAAAGTAATGAATGGAAAGTGTGACTAGGAACGACACATTCATTTTTTTTCCGGTACAAGTTTAGGTGCAATTAAATGAAACTGTGAGGACCCAATCTGAATCAAAATGTGATATTTCTCTGTCAGCAAGTAGTAGCCCTGGGGAACTTCTTGCTGAAACATGTTAGAAATTCAAAACCTGAGCTCATGTGGAGATGAGCAGTACTTGGAAGATCTGTTGCAGATTTCTGAACCGGTAGATATCCATCAGGCTCAGGAAATCCTATAAACAGATAATAGCTGAAGTATAAGAGTGCTGAGTAAGGGAATAAGTACCATATACACTGTGTTGGTTTTGCTTTTCCCTGAATGTTTTCCATTGCTAATAGTAGTAGGCAAGGTACATCATTACTTCTGATTTTATTTTTTTAAAGTTCATTTAATATATTAAGCAAAAATTAAATGATGGGCTCCTTCGGCGTGTTGGGTCATAGAGACACATAGTAATGTGCTGTATCTACATAGAGTTCTAATGTGCCTGCAGACTATTCTTTTAGAGACAGCTGATAACTAGATATTGTGCTCTTGGCTCTGTTGATGGCATTTTTTCTCTTCTTACCACTTTGAGACTAGGAATTGATTTGTTCAGTAGCTAGGTTGAAAAATCTAGGAAGAAGCTGTGAAAAATGCACTTGGTATGAAGAATTACTTTTTCATGGTCCTTCTTTTCTTTGTGTAGGAACTGCGTGTCATTCCTTGCACTCACCGATTTCACAAGAAGTGTGTGGATCCTTGGCTACTGCAGCATCACACCTGCCCTCACTGCCGCCATAACATTATAGGTAAGTGCTGCAGTGCGGATGCTCTTGTGTTGTGCATTTCTGACATAACAGCATACAAGATAAAACAAAAATTTTGCCTGCTTGTGAATCAACATAGAACTCTCAGTCATTATTGTAATGCAGCCCTCGAAATAACAGTTCATCCTAAACCCTTTGGAAGGGGCTGTGTGCCCCGCAAAGCAGCCTCAGCCGGGGCCTTCTTTGGGCTGCGAGTGACGCCCAGCGGAGGGCAGCGTTGCACATCCTCTGAGCACAGGGACACATGAAGCAGACTGGTATGTTTTCCCTTGAGAATTGTGAAGGAAACAATGTATGGAGGTTTATTTTTCCATGGTGTTCTAACTTGGAATGTGGTTTCCCTTACTTGCCCCCTCTTCCCCTTTCATTTTCTCTGTCTTAAGAAAGGTTTCTGTTAATGCACATGTACGTAAAATAATGTGTAAAGTGAGAACTTGAGTGATGAATTTCAATTTCTTTCAGCCTCTGTCAGATCAGGAATACTGTGTAGACAGAAGGCTTTGTATATATGAGAACAATATCTAAAATAAGTTCACTTCTTTTTGTTTTTAAGGAAATACATTTGAGTGCTTCAAAGGCTTCCAGGCAGATGCTCGACTTACTTTATTTCTGTCATTATTTTCCATTCTGTTTAAAAAAATGGTGCATAACGTAACAACATTCAGAACAAAATATCTTTCTTTCTTGCTTAGAGTGTATTCCTTTTTATTCTCTGCTAGTTCTACTTCTTCATTCTTCTTTCTCTCATTCAGAACAGAAGAAGGGAAATGCAGGTCCAATCTGTCTGGAATCCGTCAACCCAGCACGCAGCCGGCAGCAGAGGGTGATTTTGCCTGTCCACTACCCAGGCCGAGTGCACAGAGCAAACCAGATAACAGCATATCCCACTCGGACAAGCATGGACCCTCATGGAAACCCTATCACACTACTTACAGTGGAGCGACATGGTGAACAGAGCCTCTACCAAGCCCCATCTCCAGCCTATATTCAAAGTTACCAGCCTATTCATTTGGACCACGCTTTAAACACACATCACTGTAGCCTGGAACATAGGGCTTACTCTCCAGCTCACAGCTTCCGAAGACCCAAGTTTGGTGGACGCAACTTTTCCAAAGCAGCATGCTTTTCCCGATATGAGACCATGTATCAGCACTACTACTTCCAAGGCCTTAGTTACCCTGAGCAAGATGGACAGCTTCCAGCTGGCATTTCCTCAAAGGGTCCTTCCCGTGCCTTTCAGCCTGGTAGCAGCATGCTTTTCCCTCCTGTGGTACATGTAATGCCCTCATCTCGCTTGGAGAGTGGCAGTACCTCCAGCTTTAGCTGCTATCATGGTCATCGTTCAGTGTGCAGTGGATATTTGGCTGACTGCCCTGGGAGTGACAGCAGCAGCAGCAGTAGTTCTGGTCAGTGCCACTGCTCCTCCAGTGATTCCATGGTTGACTGCACTGAGGTCAGCAACCAAGGGGTTTATGGAAGCTGCTCCACCTTCCGCAGCTCTTTGAGCAGTGACTATGACCCATATGTTTACCGCAGTAAGAGTCCTTGCCGAGTGGTTGAGGTCAGTGGTGCAAACAGGGGTGCAATTGTTCTCTTGGAGGGACCCCACCAGGATGAGCTTCCAGCTCATGGCCACAGTACGGTGGGTGCTGACTGCCGGCTTGTGCCAGCTTCTTCCTCAGGGGACCAGCTGTCTAACTGCAGCATGGATATGAACTATAGCAGTAATTCCTCGCTAGAGCACAGGGATCCAAATGGCACTACCTCAGAGGGAGGACCTGAGGCCACTCCTGGTGCTGCCTTGGATGTTAAAAGGAACTGGAAGAATCCAGAGATAGCAGGGTCGATTTCGGAGCAAGCATGCGCATGCTGCTTTGAATTCCAGCACTCTGCCCTGGAGCCTGGCAATGGGACAGCTGACTGTCGTGCACTCTTCCTTAGCTCTCCGCTGTGGCGGACATGTGGCCAAGGAATTGAACCACAGTCAGGGAACACGCCAGGCTTGTACAGTATTAACTCAGACCACTTACTTAGGACGGATGGGGTAAAATACGAGGGGTTGCCCTGCTGCTTCTATGAAGAGAAGCAGGTAGCCTGTAGTAGCAACAGTGGTAGTGGAGGTGGTGGCTGCTATACAGAAGACTATGCAGTGAATGTGCAGTACATGCTTCCTGATGACACATTGCCAAACTGCTGTAAGGGTGTATGTGATCTGGGTCAACGCGTTCCCATAATTCCTGAAGACAGAGACTGTGAGCTGATTGTACCAACAGAACACCAAGGGACCCAGACAGGAGGCTGTAGTTCCTGGGATGGAACACCTGAGCTAGATGCTTACCTGCGCTGTCAAGGTACTGGAGAGGTCGAGAGGGAGGTGTGCTATGAGGCAACATCATTCCTGCGGCAGAACTACTCTCAGGAGGAGGAAGCTGGAATGCTTTTTCCCAGTCCCACACTGAACTCCCAGAAACTTTTGACATCCACAAAGGCCACAGGTGATGTGTGTGCTTTTTTTGATTACTTGCTACTTTTTTGCCTTAGTGTATAAAATGCTACTTAGGTACTTGCAGCCATAAAGGTTACTCTGCCGTTTGCATGAGAGCAGGTTATCGATTAACCCTTCACCCCAAAGTGTTACTTTCTTATTATCTGTGCTCATTTGGTCATAGCTAGAGGAAGAGTTAACTATCTAACCCTAAAATCTTTCATACTCATCCATCGTGGGGAGGAGAAAAAGTGACTGCTAGTACCAGGATCCCATTAGAGTTCCCACAGCCAGGGACACTGTGCTGGTCATACCAGCTGTGCTGAGTTGCCTAAGTAAGCAAAGGCACAGTGCTGAGAGAGGACAGACAAGCTGAAGCTTTTTTTAAAAAAAGTGAAGATCTTGGAATTGCTGTAGAAGAATATGTGGGGAAACTCTCTGCTCTGGACATACACAAGGGGAAAAAATAATCACTCACAGAAAGAAGCCGGTATTCTTTACCTGCTTTGCCAGGGCTATTTTTGGGGATATTCATAGCATCATGGGGTACCCTAGGCTGGAAGGGACCCTCAGGCCATCATCTAGTCCAACCTGCTCAAAGCAGAGTCAGCTCTTAAATCAGATGAAGTTACTCAGTCTGTCAGATTATACCTAGTTTATCCAGTCAGCCTTTGACAACCCTCAGGGAACACAGAGTACACTCCCTTCTGGGCTCTTGTTCCTGTGCTGGACTGCCAGCATGGTGAAAAGATTTTCCTTATATCCGGTCTGAACATCTCATGTTTCAACTTAAGTCCCTTACCTTTTCTCCAAAATGCATGTCTGTGAAGACTGGTTTTATTGTTGTGACAGCCTCCATACAGGTATTGCAGAGCTGCTGGGAGTGCCCCTGAAGCCTCCTTTTCTGCAGGCCAACAGCCCAAATCCCTCAGCCTCTTCAAACAAGGAGAGGACTCCAGCCTTCTGGGCATCTCAGCTCTCTGCTGAACTCACTCCAGTCAGTCAGTATCTTGTTCTGGGGGCCTCAAAACTGTATGTAATATTCTAGATGCAATGTTCCTTTGTTTTCTTTATTCTTTAGGTGCTGGATCTCATCCCTTGGAGAGAAGCCAAATTGGTGACTAGACCTGTCCAGATGATCCCAGATGGAGAAGTGGAGCTTATCAGAGACTCCAAAGTCTCATGGACCTGATTTTTTTTTAAGCTTTGACAAACACACAAAAGTGGTAATGTGGAGAAGTCCCTCCCCTACTTCCTCTGTGTTCATATCAGCCTGATGGTCTCTTTTGTCCCTCCTGTCTGAAGCCTTCAGGCCTTGATTTGTGTGTGAAGTCTGTGTGGGACATGGTGTGGAGCATTTCTGAGCTCTTATGCCATTTCTGTATTAATGACAAAGTGTTATTTATATTTTCTTTTTAGAAGTGACTTCTTGCTGAGAGGTAACTGTGTTAAATAAGCCAGGCTATGTGTAGATGCTGTTATCTCCTACTTAAAGGAGTCCAGCCTTTGATGAGCTCAGGGCTACACCTGCCTTAGGAACCAGATAGCACCTTGAAACATAGTAGTCCAGAGGGATACAGCTGCTAAGTGGATGCTCAGATACTGACTGATGTCAGTAGCAAATCCTAGAGCCAGCAAGTTTTGTGAGAGATTTTGAGGGAGGTGAAGCATTGGACTGTCTCCTTTCTCCTCTCCCCTCCTCCCCTCTTTCATGCTGCTCTCATGGTTTGGCTAAGAAGGGTCTCCTCCCATTATGATTAGTTTCAACAGAGTGGGGGTAGGGAACTGGTAGATCAGAATGTTCTCATCCTCACTTCCTATATTTAAACCATGGACCTCATGGTATCTTCTGACTGGTGAAGAATTACTGGGGACCTCTGCCTCAAGCAGATGCTAGAACAAAGGGCTTAGAAAGGGTATTACCTTTGTAGGTTACGAACCTTTCCTTCCATAGGAAGTTTTTCAGGCACTTGTAGCCCCTGTTATGGCTGTGAGGAATACTGACAAGTGCAGTGAAAACAAAGCTTTCAGTGTGCTTGCAACTTTGCTGGCTCATTTTGGAAACAGGTCAGAAGGTTTCTTGTTTCCTTACAGGCTGCGAGCATGCCTAAGGGAAACAGTGTTTGTCACCGTTTGTGCATGTGGGAAAGTGAGCGACTTGGTTTAACCATTGTTTCCTTCTTTGCTGTGGTTGATGTAGCTTCCATAGACTGATCTGTTCTAAAGGTTTCTTGGGCCCAGCCAGCTGTGCTTCATCTTTGTCTTCTGTACAGAATGCTCTCTGTACCCCATTAGCCTGGGCACATACTTTTGTTCTTGTTCTTGTACTAGTGAGGATGTTTGTTCTCATGAGGCAATAAATGTTGTCACTTCTGATAGCAATTGTTTCCTGTGGAAACAGCAGCTTCTGAGTAAGAGGCTACCATAGCATGGGTTAAATTGCCTGTCATGCTGCATGTGCCTGAGGACACAGTGTCAGCCTGTGGTGTATTCACAGCAGGAAATCTTCTAAAGGGAAACTAAATATTTAATGCTCACAATGCCAGTCTTCTGAAAAGATTTGTCCTAAGTTCAGTACACTTTGGAGATACTTAAAAGACATGAAATAGAGAGATGTACACTACATGTTACATATTTTGCCAAAGCAATGTCCTTGACAGCACTGAGCTAGTTGTGACACCCAGCAAAGTTAACCTGTATTCTCTGTAATCCCAAGTGAAATATTTTAAAAGAAACAAACATCTAAAAAATAACAAATACATCTGTCTGTTTACTTCTGCTTTCTGTACCCAGTAAGTTAGGAAAAAAGTTATCTTTAAAGGAATTAATTCTTTTTAATCAACAAGCACCAGAATCCAGCAGTTCAGAGAATACAAGGCAATATCTGGGTATAAGATTAAAAGAAACATTTCATTAAACGAGTTTTCTGTGTATAAAGCTCATTAAAAACTTAACTTGTTCTCTGAATGACTGGAGTAAGTGGTATGTGTTGGGAGAATAAAGTCTAAAGGTTTGTAGTTTTTTTTGCTTTTTTTTTAATTTTGAAGTCTTACCTTCTCCTTCCTCCACTAAAAAAGAAATGCATTGTAGAAGCTATGGTATGGTATATAGCTTGGTTATTCTGCTTGGTGTTTTGTGAGGCAGTTGTAGAATGCACCTAAGATGCATTGTACTCTGTAACTACATGGCACGATGTGGTAAAATGTGGTTCTAAAAAAGATTTGAATGTTCTGGCTCATGATGTTCCTGGATGTTCTGGTCTCATTCACATGCTGTGTAAAAGAGATTCTCTGTCAGTACAGCAGCCTCTGCAGGCGACACCACAGACACCCCACATCTGGTATCTGTGTTGGGTTTTACATTCAACACATAGTTACTTCCCTGCTACCTGTATGTCCATGCAGACTTGCAGGCTAGCTGGCCATGGTAGATGGTTTTTATAACAAAATGCCTTTCTACTACTTATATGAACAGTTGTCATTGTGTTTGGCTCATAAGGCACTATTTAAAATGTTTTTAATTAAAATTATAGCACTTAAAATTGTTTTGTATAAAATTTGCTGTAAAGATTTGTAATATGGTCAAAGGGCTCTTTCTCCTTCATTACCATTTTTAAAATGTTTTAAAAGCTAGAAAGCATCTTGTATATATTTTGTATATGTATAGCAGCACATTTCATTTATGGAAATATGTTCTCAGAATATTTATTTACTAATATATTTATCTTAAGCCATGTCTTATGTTGAGAGTGTGTGACATTATTGTAATAATCATGGAAAATCACTAACATGAGGCCCTGTAAATACATGATAATTGCACACAAAGATTTTACAGCAAGTACCTGCCGACCAAAAATGATTTAAGAAAAGTTGTAGTTACCTGCAGTTTTGTAAGAAAGTGTACAAATGTCTGTATTAAAAGAAAAACAAAAAGGCAAAACCACACAAAAATACAGTTTTATTGCATATACATGTGGGAGTTGTTGTTCTTGTTTTGGGGGAAAAGAAATAGATAGCTGTTCTCCTCAAAGAATAGTCCTACATATACTGAGATGAACTGTAATAAACATTTTTTCCCCCTTTTTAAAAATGATAGGTGGGTATGTATATACATGCGCACACATAAGAGATCCTAAGTATTTTTTTTTCTTTTTTTCTGGAGGCAACTCACAATGTTCTCTGGACCATTCAGTTTTCATCAAGTGCCACAGCTGAATTTACCAGGTATTGTGCACAGTGTAAGTCCAGTACCTGACAGTTTTAGCTGTCTCCCTAATACTGTGCCCAGGTAGTCTCCCCCAGTGTCAGTGTCCATGAGGGCTGCCTGGTGCTCAGTGTCCCTGGTCACACCTGGCTGAGGTTGCTGTGCCATGGGGGCAGCTTGTATTCATTGCAGGGAAATGCAGATTGCACAGCAAGGAAGGCACAGAAGGGAAAGCAAAGGGTTAGGAAAGCAGAGCACCAGGATATGCTGTGGAAGAGATGGGTGGAGAGGCCTGCCAGAGGAATGGGGAAGGAAATGCAGCGAAGCTGAGTGCAGTGTGGCAGTCCATAACTATTGGGACAGCGCATGGGCCTTTAATACAGCTTTAATGCAGCTTTATTGGGGAGCAGCAGGCAGGTGTCATACAAGCCCCTAAATCCTCCAGGCACAGAAGAAGCACCACATATGCTAAAAAACTCCACAATTATGTTTGGAACCTGCCTGCTCCTTGTGGCAGGGCAACTTTCTTCTGGTATAATTTGAAGTAAAAATAATTTGTTGTCCTGAAACGAAATTATTTTAAGACCTGAACCAGCATGATAGAGGTGGATGCAACTGGATAAATCATAGCTTGAATAGTCAAGCTACATCCAAGTCCTTGCCCTGGATTGTGAAATCACCGGTCCCACTGAAGTGATAATCAGTGCTGTGCTCCTCATTTTGTCAGCAGAGAGCACAATTTGACCAAAGATGTTTATGCAAACACTCAAAGAGGGGCACCTGGGGAATATGTGGCTCTGTGTGTGTGCATGTGTGTATGCTTTTATGTGATACATGTTTGTATGTTATTTTGTAAAGTTTGCCTCATGCATTATTTATTTCCCATCCAGAGTTACCCACACACACAGAGAAAATCTTTACCATTTTTTTTCTTTCTCCCAGAGATTTTTACCTGGTAATCCCTGGCCTTTCCCATCCTCTTTATCCACATTCAAATGCAGTGTAATTCAGTCACCTCAGGATTCAGCCAAGAAACGAACCTTTTACTTCTCTCCAACCCCCCTTTGTATGTGAAAATGCCATGTTTGGGATGACAGGCTGTTAAACTGGAGCGTCATTTTGCGTTGCACACTTTGTAGCATGAGGATCAGTTATCCTCATCTCAGGTACAATGGGAAAGCCTGTCTGTAATGTGAAGACAGGCAGAATAATGGAAGAGCAGCAGGCAGGTGGGAATTAAGGAGCACCAGCAAGTACTTCTCAAATAAGTACCTGCCCCTTTTTTTGCTTGGTAAATGGAATCTTGGCAATTGTCAATGATTATAGATATGTTTTAACTGCAAATTAGTTCATTAAACATTTGTTTTTACAAACAGTGTAAAATTTGCCATTGTTGTTTGGCTGATGTGCCTGTGTTGAGAGGTCACATCTCGGCCTCCTTCCTCCACCTCCCCCAGTTTGCTATTGCTGACTAGTTTTGTTTTCTTGCTTCTTGTTCTGAAGAAAACTGTGAGTGGCTCTGCTTTTAACAACAGGATGTGCCTTTACCCTTGCTACCCCAGAAAATAATTAGTGAGCCCATACTCTTTCTGTGAGAAAGACAGTTGAGGGCTGCTGGCTGAACCTGCATGTGGTACTTAGTTTTGTGTGTGATATTATGTCTCTTCTTTCTTGTGGCCTTTTTAAAATGACTAAATATAAGTATTTTCTATCAAAAATAAAAAATTTAAGACATGGCAGGGGAAGGTTGTTTTTACTTTTGAGGTTCAATGTTTAAGGAACAGACTTGTGGCAAAATGAGAGTTCTACGGGCACCACAAAACTACACAGCATCTCGATACGGTAAAAAAAGACAAGCAGGAGCAGACTATTGTTAATGATTTGTACATTATAGTAACACTTGGTGCTTCTATAACACTGTCATATGCATCTGCCATATCCTATGACAGCTGTTAGGTAATGTGTGTTGTTACTTGGGTAGTGTGAAGAGAAAAATGCTCTTAAAAGAATTGTTGTCTTCATACCCTGTGGAGCCAGCCTTGCCTAATTCTGTGGTCAGGGAGACAACAGCATACCTGAAACTAGATATTTTATCTTGCAGTGGAAGCGCCATGCTCCTATGACTTAAATGCTTCATAGAAAAGTGTCTCTTTCAGAATCAAGAACACATTTTTCTCATGGCTAATGAAACTGTTGCTTAGGAAACAACAACAGAAAAAGAGGCAACAGTTCCTAGAATAAACCAAAGTGCAAGAGGAGTCTCATAACCAGAATGGCAAGAAAGGAGAGCAATCTCCCCTGTGTAAGGGTAGGGTCACTCCCCTGTGACAGTTGTTTCTAAGAGAAAATGAGAGTTTGAGTCTTCACGTGAAAAGCTGGAGACAATTTTGGTATCTGATACTGGTATTCTGGTGTTTACATGAAAGGTCACTGAAGATTTCTTGAACTGTAGCATTATTTTGGCCAGGAGGAATTAATTAAAGATGAATGTGGCAAGTAAGTGGAAACAGCATTACACATTGCTGCAGTTTGTAAAGAAAACACAAAAAAATTGTTATAGTTCTTTGTAACAGTTTGAAAACACATGAACTGAAAACTTTCAATTTGCTGTTATCTCAGAAATTGCTTCTCAGAGCAATATTAGACTTTTTATATGTAATCACTCTCAGCATTTTCAGCTCAAATATTCTCTTCTAACCTCTACAGCAAACAATCCTGTTGTAATCTACTGGTGAACTGCAGCAGTTTCTGCCTCCTTTATTCCATACTTGTATACACTTCACCCACCCTAACTGAGCTCCTTCTGCAGAAGTGTATTTATTTTTTCGTAATTGTTATTTACAGCCACTTGCTGAATGTAGGGTGACCAGTTATAAACAGCACATATTTCAGTGGTGAGTCATCTGAAGTTTATTAGTTTCTTGGCAGCTTGATGTGGTTCATGCCTTTTTGTTTGTAGTAAGTCGTCTTGAGACTGAAAGTCAGAATGGCAGGTTGCACCCCAAAGCACAGGTGTTCAGGAAATTCAAGAAAGTGGGAGTTGCATGAAATGTGTATGCATCGAGGATGTGTTGTTCTAGAGAAAAGAAGTGTGGTCTGAAGAGAATTATATTTTTCACTCTTAAAGGCAGCAGAATTCATAAATGAGTAGCAGAGTTCATAAATGTCTAGAACAATATTCAGGTGAAACTATCACTGAACTGTATTTCACTGGAAGATTGCAAAATATTGATGCAAGCTATTAACAACTAGTTGGACAAGTATTTGTCAGTTGTTTTTGTAGTTCATCCTTCCTTTAGGCAAAGTGGTGCACTAGAAAAATCTGTTAGTAGTCCTTTCCACTGCCTGAGAAGGCTCATTAAACAGAAGATGAAAGTGGAAGAGCCAGTCATGCTCGTTCGATGGCTGTCACGTGTCTGCTGATGTGTTTAATCTGTAGTCACACAGGCTGCAGATTCAGTAGTTTCCAGGACTAACCTTACAAATCTCCCATTTATACTACTGCCTGAGGGGCTTCGAATACAAAGACTATAATTCTGCAATCCCACTGGGTTGTCTGCATGAGCAATGTGATAAACTTCCTCAGCATTGTACTGGCTGTGGAAAACCTGGCAGAAACAAGTTCTAAAAAAGACAATGTTAATGCTCTGAAAAAGAAGATTACATGTTTGGTGGAAAAAAATGATCCAGAGAGTATGCACATACAATTTGCAGAATCTGATGAATAGCCTAATACAATCACAAGCTAGAAATGAAATTCAAAGGAGGAAAGTGCTTCTTAAAGCAGTTGTTTCATTAGCATCTATTCTGCCACAGAACCGAGTCTGAGTTATCCTATCCTCAATGTCCTTCTATTATGGATACCAAAGACATATCTTTAATTTTTTTCCTATGGTTACAGTGTATAGAAAATTTATTTTTCCCAGAGTGTAAACTAACATTTTTTCTTCCTATAAAATGTTAGCAAGATACAAGCATAATATGCTGTATTAAATAATACATTTCCTATACATATATAAATATATATATTACTATGACAACATATTACACATTTTTACATAACAGAGTCTCTATTTCCCCACAACATAACAATATTAAGAGAAAAATACATATAAAATCATTTAGTCAACAAACTAAACTAGTTTTAAACACAGCTTTTGAATTAGGGAAGGCATTTGTCCAGCTGGCCCTTTTCCACCTGAGGTCACACACAGAGCACTCTTGCAACAGGCTCCCCAATTAGGGTGGCAGTGCCAGCAGAAGGACTTCCTGCTGCAGCTTCTGGGGAGACCACTGTCTTTTTCTATGACTTAGTGTCCCCTTAGCTGTGCTAACTCATCTCTCTCTGCAACCACCCAATAAACAAGATCAGAGAACTCCATCTCTGTAAAAAGTAACTCAGAGCAGAAAAGGCAATGGTGCAATTTTTGACCTATCAGTTTATTCTGCCACCACACAGCTGGTCATACCAACACAAGAGTGAGAAGGGGGTCAGAGCTGGAGCTGGAATGTTTGTATATGAGGAGGCAGCTCCTCATATTGATCCTGTTGTCAGAACAGTTGCTTTTTGACATTGTAGTCAATGTCACATTCACAGCCTGTCCAGCCTGTTGAGGGAACTGGGATAGGCAGGATGTCAGAAGGCCATTCAGATACAATTCCAAACAAATTCTTCTTCTCAGTTATTTTCAATTTGCTGAAAAAAAATGGTGTAAACTCTAAACATCCCGAGATGTCTGTGTTTGCTGCTGTCGGCACTCAGCTGCTTGTGTAGCAGGGCCATGCTGAATCATGTGGGATTACAACAGTTGTGCATGTCACACTTTTTGTTTCTTCCTCCCCCCAAGCCTTTGCAGCAAAGATCAACAAGTGCTATGTTAATGGATATGATATATCTTGGCCATATCCCACCATACCCTGAAAGTGTTTGTACTAGCAGTGACAGTGGCCGTACCACATTTTGAAAAAAATCCACAGCAGAGATCTGCCTGCTCTTTATGGTCTCAGGCCTGTACAGTAATAAGTGCTATTTAAGGGCCCCTGTCCATGCATTTCCATCAATTGCTCTGTTTGCTAGCACTAGGGGTATCTAGAATCAGACAATCACCACTTTCCTCTGAGCTTTTATCAGTAGATACCCATGCACTGTCCAATACCTATAATCATGTTTACTGTTGCCATGATGCATTAATCTGCTGTAACTGCTGGTTTTATGGGTCTTTTGTACAGAAATTTGATTACCATTTCCTAAGAAAGGCCCATGAAATGCGATTTTATTATTTTAAAAATAGTTGAGAAGCTAAGGGACTGATGCAAAAATCTGTTTCTAAATTCTCTAGATTTTCCATTAGTAGCGTCAGTCTTAGTTGCTGTTTGTAATGCTTGTCTCTAGTTTTATAGTGAAATTAAATTCTTTACTGAGGAAGAGAAGCTTAACAGCTCTGCATTTTTTATTTTTGCCATTAGATAAAAATAAGTCATGGGGCATTCCTGAATGTTTTTCGGTTTATCAGCAGTAGTTGACTGCTTTATGGATGTCCCTTTTAGTGTGTACATTCAACTGCTCAAGAACATTTGATAAGGCAAGCAAACAAAGCTTCATCACTTTGTGATAAACACTATGTGCTCATAACAACTCCTAAGGGTGCTCATAACAACTCCCAAGGCACCACACTGGGATTCTCTCCTCCTGTTTATTAGTGCACCATATCATGCATGCTTAGAAACCCACCTGCTTTGTTTTGCTATGAGTTGAACTCTCTGTGCAGCACTATGCGAACCCTAACTGTTCAGAAGGCAATTTCTGAATTTTTCTTGGTCTGAAACACATTTTTCGGTCCAACATGATGTCATGTAATAGAGAACTAGTGTAGTTTTTACAACTCGTCCTGTCTTGATTTTAGGTAATACTGTAATTATAGTTTCCAGTATTCTTTCCAGCAGCTTATGCAAGGAAGTACTAGATGTTCTCATGATACTCCATTTTTCATCTAAACAATTTCATAATTGCTGGCTTAGTAAAGTCTTGTTTCTTTTAAGCATGTTTTGTGGCATTGTTCAGCTGTTGCTGGCACTCATCTGTGGTACATAAATAGAGCTGGATTGAATTCAGTTCAGGTAAAAGACTAGATCTACAATAGCAACTAGGGCACAATATTTCATTGTTTAATTCTTAGATACCCTATTTTTTCAAGTAAATCTGTAGCCCACATGAAGGGGAGGGAGCTGTATGTTGAAAAACATTAAGGGCAGATTCTGTAATGAATTTGAACTCAGTGACAATTTTCTTACTTTACTTAGTTACCTTTTGTAGAAGCTCTTAAGAGATGTTCTCTGACTGCATGTACAGTTGCCTCGTATACACAGACCATTTGTATCTATTTAAACTTAACCACAATTACTGTAGTTTAATGGTTCTCAGGGAATTTCCTCTAACATAGTTTGAGGAGCTGCTCATTAAGTAAACCTTGCCAGTCAATTTTTTCTGACTTCTGCATTGACAGTTTTTCCTAAATCTCTTGCTGCTCTGACCTTGCTGAGGCTCAAAGATTCACTGTTGATCCCTGTTGGTGGTATGCGAAGTATTGTGGGTGGACAGACAGTCTGCCAAAGAGAAGAAATAGTTAATACTGTCTGTTGCAATCAGAGAGAAAATATTTCACAGATCAGATCCCCACTGATGTTTTAGTTCTTTGACAATTAAGGGCAATTATCTTAAAAATTCAGTTCAGTTTTCTTTTTTCATGCAATGAGACACTTCTTATTCTCACAAGCAACTGTTATGTATGTGTTCAGCTGCACAGCCTGGCATGGATGATTTGGCAATAGCATGCTACAACCTTTTAACCAGTTTAGACTGCTGAGATTAATATCTGTAACTTCAGAGTAAAAATTTGTTAGTCGGCCTCACTGTTTAAAAATTCGGTGGATTTGCAGTATCTTTGGGCAATCCTTTAAGAAGCCCTAAGCTTACACCCAGTGTGGATGCTGGACTTCAGGCAGGAGCACAGCAGTTTTTCAAGGGACCACTGTGACTATGAACACAATGATCATAACCATCAGTGAAGGATGGGTCAGACATGGTCACTGAAAAGGCTTGTGTGGGCCTTACCCTGGGGAGCATTTCCTCCATCAGAACCTGTATTTGCAGCTGGAACTTGACAGAGCACCTCCTGAATTTGATGTGAGTTTTATTTGTGCATCTCTGCTTGTAGAAACACAAAATGTAGAAACAGCAGAGCATTGGGCAACCACTTTTTCCAAGTCTTTGGTTCCCATTATGGTACCATTTAGATGTGTTTATATTAGGGTAAATAAGCTTTGGTTGCTTTGGTAGCTGAACACGTTATCTGTACCTACCTCTGTCATCAGCATTGAGAATAAAAAGACTGAAGTAGCCTGGTAAAATACAGTGGTACAGGAAAGGAAGACACAATAAGTCCTTAACCTGCAGATACTCAGTTACCTCTAGCAGAGGTACAGGACATTTTGAATTTTGCAAGTTTATGCATATATTTTAAGTGCAATGGTTTAAAGGCAGTAATTAACAGCACTACAGATTTGATGAGCACCAGATACTTCAAAACTATTGCTGCAATTAAATCTGTTGTCACTAATATACCCAAGAGAACAGCAGATAGGCAGTCACTTAAAGGTCTTTGGAAATGGACTTTTCGGAAAACAAGTTTGACACTGGAAGAAAAAAAGAAGTATTAATCTCAAGTCACCTGGATTTTAAGATCAATTCTTGTAAAATAAAAGACACTTCAATTTCCCACTAGTGGGTTGCAATCATCTTGCTGATTTCGAAGCTTTTTCTTGAAGATGAATATCGATGTGGATGGCTGGTAAAATATACTCCAGATCTCACCAGCAGTAGGAACATCACTGCAATCTTCTGTTTCAGTTCCAGATGGAACCTGATGGGATCTAGGAAACAAGGGTTAATTCATTCTTGTATTGAGGTGCTTGGGAAGCTGTAGAGTCTGTCTGCAGTTCTGCTACACTGGGAATGCTTTGCTACCTCTGTGACACCTTTTCTTTCGATCTGCTGCCCAGTGCAGAAGGTTTTGGAGCATTTCTTGGTTGTCGTGACCAAATGAAAAGTTCTATTCTATTGCCAGAATAGGTGCTACACTAACAACAGCAGTGACATTAAGCTAAGAAGGCTGTACAGACTCTGTTACTAGTTGCTATTAATACAAATTAATTTCCTTTTATATTTAGGCATGTTTTTAGTATGTAAACACAACATTCAGAATTTTGATTTGCTGATAACTCACCCATTATTTCATTCAATGAGTGTCCCTCCAGAGGACACAAAATTTACTTAGTATAAGCATAGAAAAATAAAGCAATAAATTATATTGTTTTTATTAATAGGCAAAAAAAATCTGGTAAATATCACATTATAGTACAGATTTTAATTTTTGTCATTCTTTTTTGAACCACTTTCAGTCCTTCAGAAAAAGACATTAACTATTTACAAGCCTACATCTAACTTTTTTCCCCAGCTCTCCAGTCTGGGATGAGGTTTTTATTTTTTTCCTGCAAAGTATTATCATAATTGGACCTCTTCTCACCAATCTAGATGTCTGGTTACATTTTTCTCTTTCCTTCTTCTTTCTTAAAAATACAAATCTTGTCAAAACAAGACCAGAAGAGAGATTCTAGCAGCAAACTCTACCCTAACAGACTGGGAAGTTAACAAATGTGCTTATTTAGTATCTTTTATGAGGATAAAAATATGTAATAAATAACTTTATTTTGAATATGACCAGTTGGACTACCAGAAGGCTGAGGAGCATTCCAGGTTTGGCAGGGCCTGGTTCCCTGAGGACAGCTTTGCTCCACACTTACCTCATGGCAACGTGGATAATTATCTTTGCTACTATGGCTGTAACACTTAGGATGAGCAGTGCTGTGAGACTATATATTGTCCACTCTGTAAAAGAGAAGAAGAAAGGGAGAGGGGGAGGAGGGGAGTTCTTAATACATTCATTTACTTACAGTTTTTAAATTAAGAATATTGCGAAAAAGAAACACACAGCCTTTGGATGCTTTATTCAAAACTAATTTGAAGATGCCTACAAGACTGGCAGAAACTGTAGAACTTTCAGTCTGAAATGGCTTTTTCCCTTGCAGGACTGTTCCCCGTAAAACTGAAAGTTGGCAAAAGTCAAAGCATGTACTAGTAAAATTATCTAGGAAAGGAATTAAAACACAGAAGAAAATTCAAAAGCAGACTAGAATATATGCTACCAGTAGCAACTCTTATGATTGCAAGGAGGGGTCTAGTTTTTCATCAGTAATTATGTAGTTAGGTAAGTAATCATAAAGTATGGAATGGGGGGAGTGTCTTCTAGAGTCCTGAGAAGGTGATCTGTATCTGTCGTCTGCTCTTGGCCATTGCACTTTGTATTTCAATTTAGTTCTGGCTGTAGGAGCAAGTCAAGCAGGACCCACTGTAACATTTGAACTATTTCACTATCCAGGGGAGCCAACTTCTAAATTATTAGATCACCTTTTCATTTAGACTTACATGATCTTGCAATGGGAGTCTACAGGATGTTGAGATGGGAAAAGGGATGGCACTAGAATGTAACTGACATATTTAGCATGGTGAAAAGACTTGTGAAGAGCCTGAATTATCAGAAAAACTTAATAAGGGCCATTGCCATGGCCATCAGAAGTCACAAAGCTCAAAGTAACATAAAAAGGAACTGTAAGTAACTTCCCACTCACTGCCCCTTCCTCAAAGTATCAACTGTTTGTGATGATTTTAACAGTATTTTCATAACTGCATAAAATCAAACTGTGTAGTTTCTATCTGTATTCCTGTGATAGTCTAATATGAGGCAGCTTAAATGTAGCTGTGGTAACTCAGGCATTATCCTGGGCCTGGTTCCAGACTATTCCTCGACACCTTCTCCAACCTGGCTATTTTGGGTATATGTAGCTCATGTCCTTGTGCTTCAGGTTTGGGTGCAGTTTCAGGACTTTGGAATTGTGAGAGTGTCCCTCGTACAAGAAAGGCCCAGCTTCAACAATACCTAAAGCAGGGGAGTTTAAAAATACGAGAGCCTAGCAGTGATATTCCCCAAGAGTGAATTTCCAGACTTCAATTATTTACAACTCAGTAATTTCCTGAATTGAGGTTTTGAAGGCAAGTTCTAGACATATGACAGTTCTCAGTGGCATCTCCCCTGTATCCATTAACTTGTCTAGCCCTCTCTGTATTATTGATGAAGCTTTTGTTAATTGGGGAACTGGGATGCATCCAGCATTCAAGCTTCTCTAGACACTACAAAGCTTGCTCTCTTTTTTCAGCAATTTGTGCCACTCTCCAGTATGCACTGATAACTGAAGCTCACATTCTAGTAAGGAGGCTGCTCTGATTCACTTCTTATTTTGAAGTGCTTCTATTCTCAAGAAAGAACTCACTGTCTTCACACTATTTCTGATTTATGCTGAGAATTAAGTTTTGAAATGTAAGGAGAGAATCAGTTAGTGCTAATCAGACTAAATGAAAAGTCATCTATTAGTAAGATGCATGGTGAATCTGATAATGTGGAGGAGAAGCAAAGGAAATAGTGACTCCAGATTATGCCTTGGCAAAATATTTTTCCTGTTTCCACATTTTGTAATATTACCAGGCATGGGGCTAGTAGGATGACTTGGGCTGGTTGTGATGACATAAAGTATCTTTGATGACCGAGCTGCATTGATACTGAGATTTTTTTGTTCATTCATCCTCTCTGAAAGGGTGTGATTCATGGGAATCTTGCTTTGATGAACGTTGTCCTTCACAGCTGAAAACACAAGAGTACAATTACAATAACAACTTCTTAACAGGTGTAATTGGACTTCATTTCGTGCTTGTAAACAGATGTGCTGCTCTCTGGTTTACTTAAGAGAACTCAAATAATCAAATTATGTCGGATTCCAATAAAAGCCTGTGTTTCACCAGGTTGGGATTTTCAGAATTTTTTTGGAAGCTAATTGTTCATCATAACAGTAGGTACAACTCCAGGACTGAAACATTTTCTCCTGATGACTTTCAATGAGAGTGGAATAGGCTGTTGGAAGGAGACAAGACGAGCCAAGATGCAGATGGAGTACTGATTTTTTGTTTTCTTTTAGCTTTGTAATTTTCCAATCTGTTTTGATAGACAGGTATACGATTGAATTGGGGGAGAGTGTCAATCTGCTGGAGGACAGGAGGGCTGTGCAGAGGGACCTGGATAGGCTGGAGAGTTGGGCTGATTCCAGTGGGATGAGGTTCAACAAGGCCAAGTGTCGGGTCCTGCCTTTTGGCCACAACACCCACTGTAGCAGCACAGGGTGGGCAGAGAGTGGCTGGAGAGGGGCCAGGGAGAAAGGGACCTGGGGGTTTGGATTGACAGGAGGCTGAACATGAGCCAGCAGTGTGTGCCCAGGTGGCCAGGAAGGCCAATGGCATCCTGGCCTGGATCAGGAACAGTGTGGCAGCAGGACCAGGGCAATGATCCTTCCCCTGCACTCAGCACTGGTGAGGCCACACCTCAAGTGCTGTGACCAGTTCTGGGCCCCTCAATTTAGGAAGGACATTGAGGTGCTGGAGTCTGTCCAGAGAAGGGCAAGGAGGCTGGAGAAGGGATGGAGCACAAGTCCTGTGAGGAGCAGCTGAGTGAGCTGGGGGGGCTCAGCCTGGAAAGGAGGAGGCTCAGGGGAAACCTCACCACTCTCTACAACTCCCTGAAGGGATGCTGTATCCAGGTGGGGGTTGGTCTCTTCTCCCAGGCAACCAGCAGTAGGACAAGAGAACACAGTCTTAAGCTGTGCCAGGGGAGGTTTAGGTTAGACATTAGGAAGAAATGCTTCACATAAAGAATGATCAGACATTGGAATGGGCTGCCCAGGGAGGTGGTGGATTCACCGTCCCTGGAGGTATTTAAGAAATCTGAATTTTGCCATTTATGACATAGCTGACTGGAGTGTTCCAAATTAAGACAAATTTTGGCAAAGCTTTTACCCACTGTGCAGTGGCAACAAGATAGATAAAATACCTGCTAGATGGGGGTTAAAGTATTTGTTCATTTGTTGCCACTTCAGAAATCTCCTGTGTGAATAAACTGCTTCATTGAAACGTAAAAACAGGAAATGTACCCTCTTACCTCTGTATCTGATAGCAAATCCCTGGGCTTGATTGATGTCATCTGAGAAAAAGTACAAAATGACAAAATCCAAAGAGATGTTAAAGGTGTGAGGAGGCCGGTTCTTGCCATTAAAACGAGCTAGAACGTGGTAGGTATAGCCATCCAGCAATTCCACCATATCTGTAGCATCTTTGATTTCAAAAAGGGCAAAACTGAAGTGGATTCGAGACGCTCCTGGAACTTGTATGGTCCAGTAACAGACTTTGCCTGTGCCATATGTGTCAGGAAAATCTGGGGAATATATCACAGCCGTAGCAGAAGTGTAATTCCCTCCACAGGCACCAATAAGGGCTGTGAAAACAAGAGAAGAGGGAGAAAAAGTGAAAAAAAAAATTGGAAAAAGGGGTTATACATTAATTTTGCAGAACTTTAACACCCTGTAGAGTCTAATACTTATATGTGACTTGAAGATACAGACTTGCTATGCCAGCAGGATGCACTGTCTCTGAGACTGGTATTCTTCAGCAGCACTGGGAGCACAGCCATTATGTTGCATTTGCTTGCAAATAGACTGATTGTGTCTCATTACTTTGAGATCTATGCACCAATCTTGAATCCTGCAACTATCTTCTTCCTTGTATGTAACGATGTACCCTTTCCCACATCCCTGCAGGAACAGGATAAAAGAGAAATCACTGATTCAGGGGCTTCTACTCCATCCCTGTAAGGCAGATACTATTAACTCTCACTGTTGAACTACTGAAACTCCTTCACAGCTGTATCAAATTGAAAGAAAGAGGGTGGAAGGGACCCTGAAGATTGTCCAGACAAATCCCCCTGCTCAAAGCAGGAGACAGCGTCGTTTTGAGTCTCCAAGGATGAAGACACTACAGCCTCTCTGTGCAACCTGTTCCAGTGTCATCCTCACCATAGAAAAAGGTTTTTCTTATGTTTAAATGGAATTTCCTGTATTTCAGTTTGTGCCTGTTGACTCTTGTCTGTTCACTAGCTAGAAGTGAGGAGAGGCTTGGCTTCATCTTTACACCTGCCCAGCAGTTAGTTACACAAATGGAAAAGGTTCCCCTGCCCCTTCTTTTATCACAGCTAAACAATCCAAGTTCTCTCAGCCTCTTTTTTGTATTAATAATGCTGTAATCTGTTAATCACCTCTGTCACCATATGTATGTGCTTTTCAAGCCTCCTGTCTTTTCATCGTGTCCAACTAGTATTTGACCTTACCTTCACTAAGAAAGATCCTGTTACAAAGTCTAAACACTTGTTGCTACCTATTATAAGCAAATACATGCCCAATAAATTGTTATATTCCTTGACAACTATCCAGATTCCCAGTGCAAAGTTCATTACCAATGAATCCAGAGAGCAACTCAACTGCCACCCAACTGATGACGCCTATCCATATATACGCATAATTTTTAAAAGGTATTATATATAGGTATATATGCATATATATGCATTTATACATACATCCCCTAAATACACAATATTATGTAAATTATATAGTAATGTATTTTCTGTCAAAGCTGTTTAGATCAGAGTTATCATTCCCCCATATTATAGGCTGAAAGACTGAAGAATTAAAGTAGAATTATTGTCTTTGAAAGCTTAATTAAAGCCCTGTAATAGAGGCCTGGGAGAGTGGAAGGAAGTGTTTTAAAGTCAGTTTTCACAGGCCTCTGAGAAAAAGCTTTAATAAATACAAATTAAAAGGAAAATTAGGGAATGAGAAGTAGTGTTTGTCTTCCAGAAGAACAAGAGAAAATACTACTTTTTCTGGAGCAGGGCCCAATCATAGACTTATCAAACCTTATACTTCAGTGCACACTGTGACAGACCTTATAGAGGAACTGAGAGGCTATGAATGAATAAGAATGGAAAGAATGTGAAAGACCCCACAGAGGTACTGAGGGCCATAGGGGAATTTGTGTTTGGCACATACTCCGTGTTAACATAGCAGGTGATTTAATCAAATTGGTTTTACCCAATGTATAGTGGCAGCAAGATAGATAAAACCTGCTAGGTGAGAGTTAAAATATTTGTTCTTTTTTTGCCACTTCAGAAATATCCTGTGTGAATTAAATGCTTCATAGAAAGCTAGAAACAGGGAAGTTATCTAATTGATAGAATAGCTCAAACAGATAGAACAGATAGAATTGGTAGAATCGAAATCTGTCACCAAGATACAAAATTGGAAAATGGCTTACAGGTGTTGTTGCATTTGGCTGTGCTGTTTGTAATTACTGAATCACAAGATGTTACTCAAAGTAGCAATATTAACTCAGAATGCCAGTGAGTGGTGCTCCATAGATGCCTAGCAAAGCACAGTGTTCCCCAGATGGAATGAAAATGCTTTCCCTCTCTCCTTCTAGAGCCGGTAGAGTTCTGTGTCGGGGGTCTAAATGCCACTGCATTAGGCTGTGATCGTAACACATAAACATAAGGTTAATGGGAGGGTTGTGTGTGTACAAGGACTGCAGTGAAGGTTCTGGGGATATGAAATAATGTGATATAGAGACATGAGGTGAGCAGGCGTTGCTCATCAGGAAAAGAAAACAGGTGACTGCTACTAGGATGACCTCTTACCTGGCCTTACCTGTTTACCAGAAAAGACATTGCAGGTCCTCAGGGTAACATTTTGCTGAGCACTCAGTCACTCTAGAAAAGGAAAGCTACACAGGAAGCCTTTATCCATCAAGGATTTGGTAGGCCAAAAGCAGAAGGAAATGGGATGCTGCAAAGTAAAGCTACATGCTGTCTCAGCACTGGAAGTAACATGCAACTCCTGGGCATCTTTTCATATCTTGGGGAGAATCTGGAAGTGAGCAGTGACTAATTTCTGTCCTGCTGAAATGTCTTCTGTCTCACTAACTGGGAACCAGAGTAGTAGAGTATGGAGATGGGAAGTTTGTTTGTGTGATCAGAAGACAGACTATGATGCCACTTTTAGTTTCAGAAAGTTTGTTCCTCAAAAGGTAGCTTCTACATCAAAGGCATTTGAGATTAAGAAGCAATGATACTCTGGTGCATACTGTGAACCCTTCCAGTACTTCCAGCTATAGTGGGAGCTTGTACTGCAGCCATCCAGCCAGTGACTCACACCATCTACCTCTGAAGTTACACAACTGGCACTGGGACCTATACTGAAGAGTAGAAAGGATTTTTACGTGTAAGACATTATGAAATCAGCAGTGATCATAACAGCAACCTAACTTGATTGTACATTTGCAATATACATCTCTGTCTCAGTTCTACTACATTGCTTTGCGCCATGTTAACTGCATCACAGCAACTCTCATCATGTTTAATTAAAAACCAAAGTTGGTGTATATTCAAATTTTATTTGAGGGGCCTCATTCACGTATTTACTCTCTAGTAAGATCAGTTCTTAAGGTGTCTTTCTGTGACATGCTGTTTCTGATAGCTGAGTTAATACCCTTGTGAGGAAGTAAGAGACAATCTCTGAAGCATAAGTAGGCATCATTTCTTGGAAGAGCTATTTCACATTATTAATGGTTGAGAATCTTATGCAGAAATGGAAAGCAGCTTTATTTTATACTGAATTTAGGTGTTTCGCTGTTTTGTGTGTAACAGTTCTCATTATACTTGGAGCCTTTCCCTAATTTGCTCAACATTTGAGGCCTCTCCTTTGGGAAAAACTGAGCCTGCTTCAATACTTACTGTCAAAAAGAATGACTCTGCCATCCCCACCGCAAGGCTGAGTATGGTCTCCAAAGCAAACACTGTTGCATTCTGTACTGGCGGCCTCCCCGTATCTCCAGTAGTCAGGATTATTTCCACAGAAACAAGCATAACCTGATTCCATGCCTGCAAACTTTGACAACAAAGATGCATAAGGAAGGAAGGAATAATATTCAAAGGAGTGACGGCGGGAGGTTGTACGAGCAAGAAAAGATGTATGTTTTGGAAAGTATGATTAGTCAGAGGAACCACCACAGTGTTTGTTTGAGATGTCAGGGCACCCTATCACTCATAACTGTAGTAAAAAAGCATACTTTCTTCTGGCATCCTAGCATTTGTCCAGATTGCTCTGGATGCAGAGAGACAGATCTGGAGTGGAAGTGAGACCTAAAACCTCCTAAAGGTTAAAAAAAATTGGGGAACAGGAGAAATATAAGAGAAAGCTCTAGGCATATTGCTGTCTTTGTCTTTGAAAACATTTTCTAAATGTATGTCAAACAAATCACCTTAAATTGTTGACTTCGGCAGGAACTGATGCATGTTTGGATGGTAAGTTTATTGGAGGTCTCACTGGTACCAGTCAAAGGTGGTGGCTCTCCATGGTCCTTGTAACAACCCAGATTCCCTGGCACTGGCAAGAGTAACAGACAACAGTCATTCTAAAGGTGTGCCTGTGAACATCCAAAACATACACCACTTTATGAACTACCCGATTACTAAGCAGTTCTCTGTATGTTTGGCAGTATGGGAAATGTTACTCTGTGCTAGATCCTTGTCATGTTTTCCAAACAAGCACAGGGATAAATGACAGGGCACAAAATAGTATCATGTCTTCTGAGCAATATACCTTTAACGCTCTCTGGTTGGTTTCAGTAAGCTGCAGTAAAATGGACAAGATAAATACCTAGTTCATTTCTCCTGACAGAGACAATTAAAAAAAAGACAGGCATTAAGTAGTTTCAGAGGATTTGTGGTTTTTTTTACTATTCTAACAATTATATTCTAACATTCTAACAATGTATATTAAACCATGTGATTTCTGTCTGATCTTCAAAACAATGACTTCCTGGAAGTTTTCAAAACAGGATATTTGAAGAAGGGAACCTAAATGGCTTCAAGATAGAGTTTGGCAAATTTTATGGGAGGGACTATAAACTTACATAGGGGAATTTCTTAATATTTAAAACTTGAATTCTGATACAAATTTGAAGTATCATACAAAGAGATTAAAAATGAGGAATATTACTTTAAAAACCCCATCTATTTACAGTAATACAATGTTTCAAGGCTCCTTGGTCACTGTGAAAGCTCAGTTTTCCCCTTTCAGTGCATAATTTGTCTTCTGTTTTTGTTTTGTTTTGGTTTTGCATTTTTCATCAAAGCACTGGAATTCAGCTCTGACCACCCCATGGAGAGGATGTGGAGTACAATATAATACTGTGCTGATGGCATAAAATTATCCCCTGCCCAATCGTCATACCTGCTCACATACTTGAAAATAAATCTATTCCCAGTTCTATGGTAAGATGTTCTACCCCTGTGCCAGATTGACAAGGATTCTTTTTCGTCCCCTGAACTGCCACAGCTCTGCCTGACATGCTGCAGTCAGAGACCTGTAGTAGAGTTTTATTTATTCAGCCATTTTTTATTTCAGTACCCAGTAAACTTATGAATAATTACATACTGTTGCTTCAAATATTGGTCATCATTTTCTAAGAATGATACAGTTCCAATTATAAATATTTACACGGAGTTATGGCTTTGAAATGCCCTGCAGCAACATGCATGTAAGTACTGAG
>JAOXXN010000212.1:6003993-6015002 GCA_026770055.1 Myrmophylax atrothorax
CTTTGGAAATCCCCATTTGCAGCCCCACCCCAGCTGAGTACAGCTGGTCAGATAACTCTCAGAAAGCTCGTTTTTTTGGTACTGTGCATGATTTCCCTACCCTGAAAAAGCTTCCTAGTTAACCAACCTAGCTCATTTTTCCTAAAAGACCTGGGATTTTGTAAATTTAAAAACATTTTTTAAAGTAGTTTTTTTGGTGAGACCCTTTAACGTTATCTCCAGAGGATTACGTACTTCAATACGTTCCTTGTTAAGAAACCCGACAGTAGTTTGAAAACCTTAGATTTTGTAACTAAATCAAGCACACATCCTGACACTAATAGTCTCTTCAGTATCCCAATAGTATTTTAATTTTCTTTGCTCTTAATATTTAGCCTACTTAAGAAACATGGCAAAAATGAGGTAGTTAGTGTTCTGTGATTACTGTTCATGCTGACCAGTGATATTTCATTACATTGTCTTCACCCATTTGTACCTATTTGTTCTCTTGTGCTTAAAAGGTCAGCTCTTTTGTGCAAGCATACTATTTTTCTTTTAAGTAATATATAACATAACGAGGTCCTGGCAAACACCACAGCTTCTGTGTTTTACATGCCAAGGCACAGGTATTAAAACATGGTATTAATCATTTTGTGTTTCAAACCATGTTCCAGCTATGCTCATCTAGCTGTCTTTCAAGAGCCAACTCGCTTTTTGCAATGGTAGTATGCATCAGCTTACTGTTTCAAATTGTTTGAGTTCTCTAATCTGTTGAAATGGAGACAGGTCAATCTTACAGAGTGATCCTGGCTCTGCCATTTAACATGTCATTGATATTTCAGTTACATTTATTACATTACATATGTGCACACTGGAAAAACGATTCCAGTAAGGAAATCTGTTTCTGGGAAGTCATGCAGGTCATAAACATGAAGATTGCAAGCCCTTCTTTCTTTTACATTTTGAGAGTGCAGTCGTTATTTCCTTTGCGTTTAAACCCAAACTCATTAACAAGGAGCCCAGGGCAGTCAGGAGTAGCCCAACATTGCAAACAAATCACCCAAAGCATTCAGTTCGGAATTCTCCACACCAGATGCGTGTTCTCCCAGGACTCAGAGCTGCCACCTTGACTTTTGTTTGTTCATGTCCATGCCAGTCTGCTTGGCAGACAAGACATTAAGAAGAAGCAAGGAAGAAAAGGAAAGACTAAGCTTCTCCTGGGGTAACTTCTGCTGTCTGTTGTGATGCTGCTCATCCGTCTCCATCTCACATTGCCAAATTCCCTACAGCGTGTTTGCACATGCAAAACGCCAGAACACATTTCTGACTGAAACATTTAGTGTTACATATAAATATTAGTGAATAAGACACATGATACAATAATGTGAAATCATCATCATAATGCAAAGTTCTTAACTGTGGCTTTTTAATTATTGTTACAGTGAATCATTGCATGCAAATCTCTCTAGGCAATCAAGACACTTCATGTTGTTGGCATTCTCATGGTATTATGTGGGGATAGTTAATAGGTAACTTATGCCCCAGATACTTGTCTTTTCTAGGCCTAATATGATTATGGAAAAGAAAGTTATATACAAATTGGTTTTTACTCGTCTAAAAATTTTCAAACAGGTTTCTTTACACAATTGCTTTCCTGCTCCATAACAAAACTCAGTTTTGTACTGTGTACCTCACAGGACAGTTTTGATGGCCCTATGATTTAGCATCGTGCTTACTGAAAACAAAATCTGGTGAAGAATAAAAGATTTTTTTACTTGCACAATAAACCATGAGGGTTTTATTAAGATTTGGATGGGCTTGCAATGTACAGTTTGCTCTAAATTGCTGCAATTCCTTTTACTAGTATTGAGTTTCAGTGCAATTCTTGAAGCAGCTGCTACTGGTCAAAAGCACATTTTGTAAAAGTAAGTCTGGATTATCTGTACAAGGAAGTGTCCAAGTTTAAATCCTCTGCTCCCCCCCACAGAGAAAATGAGTGAGGCTGTTTTAAAAGGATCCTTTGTGTAGAACAAATGGAGTGGGGAGAATCTGCCTTTCAGCTTTTTTCCTGGTGCCATATCCAGATAATTTGTTAACATCTGTGGTCTTTAAAGAAAATGCAAATTCTTTCATTTTAGACCAAGATAAAGTTCTTACTTAGGAGGGCCAGGTTTCCGAAATCAGACCTGGTATATTAGAAAAATAATAGTAAAATGTCCTGAAAAATGAGTATTGGAGTGTTGAATGATTTTGTGTTCCTGAAATTAGACCCCTTAATTTGTATTTAAGTCTAGGTAAAAGTCATCTGAGTTAAAGTCACACTTTTTGTATTTGTTTAGCTTAAGGATGTGACTCACTGACTCATGTTCATAAAAAAACCCCAAGAAACTATGAAAAAATAATAAAAAAAAATCACTTTAGATGAATTATTCTCTGTTTGGGTTTCTTTTCTTAGCTTCAACTAAGAAACACACTTCTTCCAATCAGAAGTATGTCTCTGAAAGGCCAACTGTTCTGATCCTTAAGAGTGTACACCTAAGTTATCCCTTAGAAACAGAGAGTATTTGCACAGAAAAAGTTAGGAAAGCAAGTGAAGGCACTAATTATTAGACTTAAGAAAAGGTGTTGCTATGGTTGCTTGTTAACATATAAAACTGGAATCTCTTTTTAATATTTAGGCATAATTTAAGAATGTGACTCTTAGGAGCTTATCCTGGAGCATTCAGGAAAGAAAATTGTGGAACATATTGACACAAATCATAACATTTTGGACAAGGTAAAAGATACCAACATATTAAAAATTTTAAATACTATAAAGAAGCTTCAGGTGAGTAGCTGGTGAATTATCTGAATGAAAAAAAAAAATCAAAGTCCACGTCGTGTTTCCCAGCAATGCTAAGTATGTGCACCTGCCAGAGAAGAATTCTACCCCAGAGTTCCCATATACCAAATAGCCACCTTTTCCCCATGTCCTCTCATACTGTCGTTTGTTTCTTCCAAGCAGTTCTGTGTATGCTGCACTATCACATTAAACTAACACAATTCATTTTACAAGCTAATTGAAAATGATGGACACATATATACCTTGTAAAATTTTTCCTATTCATATTTATATTTCTGTGGATTAAAAGAACTAGCAGTACCTCCTAAGTTTTGTCTGATTCTCTGTCACACAACATTATTTGTAAATAATATAATCCAGTAATTCTGAGACAGGATGAAAAGCATAGCAACGGAGGAAAAAATCAGTAAGCTTACCATTAACTCTAAAAAACTCATTTAAAATATAGCTTAGTCTGTAAATGCAAGTAAGATGATTTGCCTTATTTTAGATCCTGTTTGAAAATCACTACCCACTGTTGTATAACTGCCAATCTCTGTTCAACAGAGATGAAGGCCTAAAAAACTGCCTGGTGCTCTTACTTCGGCAGGATGGAATCTCACAGTATTTCCAGTATATTCCATCCTCATGTTCTGCAATGTAGCACCATGGGCTGACATCTCCATCAGGATTTCTGAAAGAGACAAACTGAGTGAGTGAAAGTCATCCATTTTTTTCGAAAACCACATAAAAGCCAACCTTCTTATCCTTCAGTGACATCACCATTTTTGTTCTAATACCTCCTGCTGGACGTAAATAGCAAGAAAATGCAAAAGTGGTCAGGAAGTTCAGATAACTTTGGTTATTACAGTGTATATCAAGCGTAACATGCTCATAATGTCTAAAATGTGACATCTTTTTACTTTAAAAGGTGCAGAATTATTTCTGGTAGGTACTGATAGAGAGAAAGATTTTCAGTCCCATGTGCTGTGTTGCAGGTTCCACAGACTCCTGGACTTCATTTTTTGCCTTGGTATGAAATAGTTCAGATTTCATCTTTCTGTATGTATGATGATAAAGGTATTTAGCTGATAAGGTCTTCTTTAGGGAAAGACTGAGTTATTTCCTTTCCCTTCAGTAAAAGTGAGTATATCTGTTCCAGTGATCTCTTTATATTGATGGATAATTCCTTATGTGTTCATGATCATGATGATTATCATTAGCATTATAATTATTTGCTGTTGCTTAGCATCACTTACAAATGCATACCTAATTAGTCATTATATTATTTGAAGTTTTTCTATGTACACTTTGAAAAGCTATTCACATTGAAAAGCTCTGTTTGAGAGAATAAATCGTTATTTTGGATAGTCAGGTTGAAATATGACCTTTTCTTTGAAGAAGGACTGGTTAAAATATTTTTATAATGAACTATGGCATGAATTCTATTAATGCGTGTTGTCGTTTATGCATATTAACAATTCTTTTGTGGGAGATCAAATTTTAGAAATGCTGGGAATATTTTTTGGTCAAGTAACTGGTGAGTTGAGTTCAATCTGGATGATTAAAATGTTGCTAGTTAGGCTTTGAAGCAGATTAGTAAAAGTAGTGGACAAGGGAAGCCTAAGACTAGCATGCTAGGAATTTAGGGGTAACGGCAGAGCTTCCAGTAGGTAAAGAAAGTAGCAGACTAAACCGAAGAAAAAGCTTGTACTCAAGTTAACACATTTTCCCTTGTTTTCACAGTTACAGGAATTTTTGCATTTACATTTTCATGACAGAAACCGTATGTCTGGAATTGAATCATGATAATGGCACTCTACATATAAATGCCTTAAAATGTGAGGATATTGTATAGAAACATAATGAATCTCTTTAGAAATCTTTGTCTTGAACCTCAGAAGTGCATACAGTTAGAAAATAAGTGTCTGTCTTTCAAAATCTCCAAAAACTTCAGTGTTCATAGTTTTGTTATGGTTGAAATGAGGTTTAGTGGAACATCATGAGGCATTTCCATCTTAACAGGGTGTCTTGCAGTAAACAGGGTATTCCAAATAAGGACCACCCATGGAGAGGTAACATGCTTCTGATTAATGCTTAAAGTGTAAAATTAGGTTATTCAAATTTTGTCCCTAGAATCAAATCTCAAACCAATACACTATGCCTTAAAAAAGCCTTCTGAGATATGTGCTGCCTCAGAGAAGGGCAGATCAACTTCTCCATTGTCACCAACCAAATGAATGTCAGCAAAAGAGCTGAAACAGCTGCATCACAGGCCTCAACAACATTTGGAAGCTAAATATATGCTCTGGCCCTCTTAGTGACTTTCCAAGCTTTCCTTCAAGAGAATCGGAAGTTAAAAGCCATTCATTAGTCAGGCTTGTTATTCCAGAATACTCCTGGGCCACGTACTATAGCGTAAGGAAGGAAACAGCCAACCTTCCATCAAACTCCAGCCCAAAGAGGATAAGCTAACACCTAGGGGACTGAGGTAAAAAAAGCTGTATTTGGTAATTAAGTAATTTCTCAGGTTTATGTATCAGATATATATGAGAGCTTCTTGCTACCTAGAATACTTAGCAAATTCTCATTGACTCAGTAAAGCAAGACTCTAGTAAGAGTTTCTTGAATATCTGGATAAACATGCAATTTCTCATGCACATTTTTGCACAGCTCATACAAGCTTGTTTGGCTTTGTACTAAATGATGCATTAGCCCAAGATGACTGCCAAAAACAAAGATCCTGTAGGTACAGTCTGTCTAGAATATTGCCACACAGCAACAACCAAAATTACATTCTTCATTCTGCTTTTTGTATCACAGATAACTCTGTGGCCACTGAACTTTTTGTAGCTCCCAATCAGTGTGCTTGCTGAGACACACAGCTCTGTATGTGCCAGGAAAACTGGGATGCACTTGGTGCTGCTGGGCTGAGGCAGCCTGTGAAGCTGACGTGAAATGTTTTTAATGGGAAGACTGTCCTTCCAGTGCTCACATGCCAATCTGGTACTAGACAATTTGATGTCTATTTGGTTTCCGGACCATTTTCTAAAGAGAATGCCCAACTTCTGCAGAATTTCTTTTGTAGGTGGTTGTAGTTTGCTTTGCTTCTGTAACGTTGCTGAACTGATTCAAAGAGAGTCACTTCTGAACTTGGCAATAATGACAATAAGAAACAGCCTCCTGAGTCCTTGAAGACTGGAAATGTACCTGACTCCGTTCATCAATGTGCTCTTCTGTCTGCTGCACGTAACAAGATCTCTTTTCTGCGATTTCTCACTTACTCTCCATTAACTGTCTGGCTCTGGCTCTGCCATATTTTCTTGAATGCCAGTTTCTGATTAAATAAGGAAAATACCTTGGATCAAGAACCAAGACTCTCTATTTGTGACAGAGCAATTCTGCTGAACTCCTGCATGTTAATTTTGTCCCATTTATGCAGCTTTATATTACTTAGAGTGAAATGATTTCAACATGAACGTAGGAAGTGTATAGTCTCTACCCTAGAATGCCTACAACCTGCTAAGTAAAGTCATCCCTTCAGCAGAACAGATACGTGGTTTGAATCTTCTCATAAAGGAGACACTAGAGGTTTTCTTGCTATGCCCCAGATAACTCAGTTCTTCATCTCCTGGTTTAAACCTCACTGTCCCCGGTTCCCAGTGAGAAAGAGATGCATCCTAGATGAGCTGATTATAGCTCCTAAGTTCTGAAGTTCTCATTTAAGTTCTGTTCTAAGTTCTATCCATAGTTATGGAGGACTTCTCTAGACGGCAAGGAAAGAGAAGTGGATCTGCCATGGTTGAAGCTGGTATTGCAACCCCTGACAGGTGAGGTTCTGAATTCAAGTAACAACTCCAACTAGCTGAATAGCTTAAGCTCAGGTAGAATTTTTAGTGACTACGTAACTTGCATAAGCACAAAACTTGGAAACAGTGTACAGCAGAACCAGGCTTGTAAAATCCTAGAGGCTCCTCCCGACATTCACTGCACTGCTGTACTTCTAATTTAAATCAATTTTTTCATTATCTTTACCTTTTCATTTATAGGTAATCTATAGTCTTTCTCTGTCATGCCAGATTATAAATTGGACACATAAGGACTGTGCTGAAAAAGTATGCATGCTGGGTTGAAAAAATAAATGTACTAATGCTACTTGTAGGTCCAGGGTACTGATTACAAGATAAACCAAAACCTGTTAGATACCCATGGTTATGACATTCTTCACTGCATGACAGAAAGTTTCCTAATTTTGTGTCAAACACTCAGAGTAACACTAGGTATACAGACAAAGTTAGCAGCAATGTGATATTTCTTACCTGCAGTAGTTATGGTCTCCAAGCCCTCCCTCCCCATTGGGGTATTTCACAGTGTTATATGGATGCTCAAAGGTCTCATTCCAAAAAAGACAAGGTTTCCCTGCATATTGGGAAGTCTGGTTCTGAGTGCCACGATAGTCAGCCCCATTTGCTGTGTAACATTCTGGGAAGAAAGAGAGATGGAAAAAGAGACAGAAGTTATGGAGGTTTAGTGCTTGGTTGTTCTTCCCTCACCCTCCACCCCATCTCAAATAGGCCATGTTTCCTTTAACTAACATGTTCCCTGCACTGTTTAGGCAACTAAACATGCTGGCTGGGATTTTAGCTTTCTCTCAGAGTCAAGCATCTATTGAAGAGACTTATGATATCATTACTTTACTAAACAATGTATAAGACAGGTGGTTTACACAATGAACATGCATTTTCTGAATAAACATACTACATTTTTTAATGTTTTCCCTGTGTTTTACTCATTAGGATGACTCTGTAACTTGTTAATTTTCCAAAAATGATATTATATGACATTATCACTTTGCCACTTATTAGCCTATTACCCAAAATCTCATGTCACTTCAGCTAAAGTTGTAAATATCTGCACTTTTAAAGTGAAATACTTTGTAGGCATGGACTTTACAAACATCTAAATTCTGATTTAGAAAAAATCTTGGGCATTATTTTCCTCTGGCATGAACTGATTTAGAAAGGTATCCCCTTTCGTCGAGTATAATAATGATACTGTGATTTGCCTCCAAAGCATTTATACTTTCAGATTAAAAACTATGGGTCAGTATTCTTCTGCCTTGCTTGTACTTTCTCCCATTTGTTTGTTTTTCTAGCTTTCTAATACTCAGCAAGTTAGAAATCAAAGAAGACAATGATTTCTCTAGTCACTAAATAGACTATATTCTTAGCTGAACTAAAAATCTCATGCTGCCTGGCTCTGCTGTGTCTTGTTAATCACAGAATCACAGACCAGTTTGGATTGAAAGGGACCTTAAAGATCGTTTATAGTTCCAGCCCCCCGCCATGGACATGGACACCTTTCACTAGACATCTTTTGATGAAATAAGTATTCGTATGCATGAACAATTTTACCTCTGCAAAAAATGCAAAACGTTTTTTATTACATGATGCATTGTGAGGGTGATGGGCATGGGAACAAATTGCCCAGAGAGGCTGTAGAATCTCTGTCCTTGGAGATCCTCAAAAGCTACCTGGACATGGTCCTGGGCAACCTGCATTAGGTGACTGGGCTTGAGCAGAGCAGCTGGAGGAGATGCCCTCCAGAGGCCACTTCCAACCTCAACCATTCTGTGATTCTGTGATCATCTTCCAGAAATAATCATTATAATTATTGTACCATAAAAAAGTCCATCCTGTTTATAATTAATACTTGCTACCATTTATCATCCTTGCATTTATTTAAGAATAGGATTAAAAATATAACAGTACATGACAGAATTAAAACTGCTGTAAACATTTCTTGGTACTGAATAGCATAACTGGGGAAAGTCCCAAATGCTTCCTCCTTAACTGTAGGCTGTGAAACCTCCTGTTTGATTTGACAGCATTCTCTGTAGAAACTGTATTAGCGCTGGGAGACATTCTCCTGCCCCGAGGGGACAGGAGGATGCTCTGGGTGAAGCATGTGCTGATCTCAGCCAGCCCTCAGGAGACACAATTTACAAAGCAAGGCTACAAACACCTGTGTGGCTGCAGTTGGAAGAGGGGAAGAAACCCAACACACAGCTCAATAGTGATATTAACAGTTCACCAATTTTTTATTTAGAAATACTCTGGGAGACAGAAAAATGCATTATTAAAACCATGCCTTTGAAATTAGTGTAGTCTGGGCCCAGAAGTATCAGAATGGTGCAATTATAATAATCATTTCACAGGTTTATTGCACAGCAGATGAAAGACAGTATTTTGTGCCTTCACTGTGCATTTTCATGCCTAGGCAAGTTAGGATTTCTATTAAATGAAATTTTGTTCCTGAAGGCACACAGAAGGGATGTCTGCACAGCCATTGATGTATACTGCTATCATCTGTGGACAGAAAGCATTATCATTTAACAAGCTTCAGGTCAATATTCCTCCTTACTGTCATTTCCCTAACTGCCTTAGCCATGCAGGTGGGCTGCATACATTTACTTGAAAATGCAAATCTGAATTACCAGTATTCAGGCCACCACAAGTATATGTGCAAACATATGAAAAAACCCCACTATAAAGTCAGCAGTGCTGTAACTTTCCTCAGTGCCTCTCCCGCTTTGCAGTTAATACAAAAGCTTTAGTATGTTATAGCTGAAAAATACAAGCTGATGAATTTAGAAGAGAGAAAAACATAATCAAACTCTATAAACAAAATAATGTACAGTATAAAGAAGCCATTGTGAGAAGTGATAAACACATCCAGAAAAGATGTCTACATCAGTTTTGCACTATTACTTCTTTTTTTTTTGCTTCTCACTTCTAAATGAGAAGTAATATATACTAGCATCTCCTCAGAAATGCAAGGAATGCTACAATACCTGAATGTGATCTGGCACACAAACTAAATTCAAGTTACCACCAGCCTATTTTAGGGTCTGCTAAGACTGGCCCATGCTTTAACTTGCAGTAGCAACTGACTTACATTTTCATGTCAGGTTTTTTTAATTGATTGTCTTCAAACTTCATTACACCAATACTTTAGGAACAAAGGAAGAGCCAGACCTCTCTTCATTCCTCTCAGCTGTAGCCTTTTGTTCCCAAGACAACAGGTAGCTGTATCAATGCCTCCTGTGTTCTTTCACAGCATCAAGAGATTTGGGAAAAATGTGCCAGCTGAGCTGTAATAAGCTCCCCTGGCTCAGTCAGCATCTAAATGTGGAAAGGGGAGGGGTGAAAATAACACTGATTATCCCCAAAACACTGAAATGAAAACTTTCAGTTATGGAATTTAGCTGTTACTGAAAGAAATACATAACCTTTTGTATTACAGGGAATTTGCTAGGAAATGTTGATTTTGTTAAGGATTAATTATAATTTTGCCATAGCACTGGAGTGCAATCTTTTCAAATAAATACTGGCATTTAAAAATCAGGTCAGTTGTCCTTTCTATGCTCCCTCCTGGGTTCTTGTACACCTGCTCACTGGCTGAGCACAGGAAACTAAAAAGTCCTTGATTCAGAGTAAGCACTACTTGGCAACAACTAAAGCATCAGTGTGTTATCAACATTATTTTCATATTCAATACAAAACATAACACTGTACCAGCTACTAAGAAGAAAATTAACTCTATGCCAGATGAAACCAGCTGAAACAATCCTACCTTCTTTTACTTTGAACAGGAAGCTTTGAGATCTGCTGAGGTACCTTTTGTACAGTTTTTCCTATAAAATTCCTAGTAGCATAGCTGCAGATCTCAGCATATTCAGTATCTTGGCAGTGAACAGCTGAATTCTTCTATTTGTCACATGCAGTGATTTCATCTTATTTTGCTGCATGACAGCCAAGACACTACCTTAGTGATCTCACCATGAAATGAATATTCCCAGTATGCTGAAGGTGCAAAGTAAATGTTTCATCTCCAGACAGACCAGTGTCCTCTTTATTTCAAATCCATGTGCAGCACTTTAAAAACTCCTAAGACATTCTGGAGAACAGGAGGTTAGAACCTTCACCCTGCTTTTCATCTTGCACCACTGGTGCACTAATTCTGTGAAAAGATGAGCTTAAAAAAGGTCAGCCAGATTTGTCTGCCCAAAACTAATTCAGAAGAGGTCATCTAAATGAAACAGTCAGAAAAGACTGGACTGAGCACTCCTGGTAAAACTCTTTTATGCTTTTGGCGATAGGAAACTCTTATGAAAGTCTTCGACAAGGCCATTGAGTCACGATTGGAT
>JAOXXN010000212.1:6023205-6051339 GCA_026770055.1 Myrmophylax atrothorax
GGACAGTCCCAAACGCGCCCCACTCCCGGCTGCCCGCGAAGCGTCACTCACCGTAGAGCACGGGCTCGCGGCAGCAGCTCAGCGCCAGCCCCGAGAGGGCCAGGACGGCCGCGAGGGCGGGCGACTCCATGGCCAGCGGCCGCCGGGCCGCACCGCGCTAGGAGGAGGCAGCCCCGGCGCTCCGGGGGCGGCACAGACGGCCGGGAAGAGCGCGAAGTGCGGGCAGCACAGGCCCTACAGCATGTCCTGTGAGTGCGCCCCGGCGAGGTGCCGAGTGGCAGATGAGGGATCCTATTACCAGCCATGTGACAGGAAAGGATAGAGACCGACATCCCAACCTGCTGCAACGCGGGTCCGCACAACTGCCGCTTCCACTTTTGACGCCGACAGGCGGGGGCTTAACGGCGTTCGCGCTGGGACAGCGGAGGAGATCGGCGGAGCCCTCCTCGCAGGCCGGGCTGCCCCGCCGTTAGCGTCAGCAGGGGCCTGGCCACCCCGCCACAGACACAGACACAGACACACGCACACTGCCTCCTCCAGCCCAGCGGCAACCTACGGCTCGCTCTCGTCGTTCCCCGCGGCCCTCTCGCACCTCGTGTCCCGCTGCTGCCGCGGGAGGCCGGGCAGCCGCTGCCCCGGCCTGCGAAGCACCCACGGAGGGTGCCGGGGCAGAGTGCGGCGATGCAACCTGGCTGTCATCTCTTGAAGACGCGGGGCCACGGACGGACACGACACAGGAAGAAAACGCTGCAAACTTGGTACTATTCCCGTGCGTCTCCCGCCCGCTCACAGCCGCTCTGAGGCACGCGGACACGACCAGCTCCGCGGGCGGCGAGGTGTCAGCGCCGCACACTGCTATTTAGGGTGTCGTTCTAAAACCGGACAGGCATCTTTCGCCTAATAGCAATGACTGGCCGCTGGAGCCAGGCCTGACGGCGCGGGCGCTGCCGCTGCCCGGCTGCAATCCCCCCTCGCCTCTGACGGCCCGAGGGGGCGGAGCTGTCGGCCGGGCGTGGCCCCGGGGGCGCAGTCGTGGCCCCGGGACGGGCTGTACAGACTGGCATCGGTGCTCGCGCATGCACAGGAACACGAGACACTTGTGGACGGACATGGAGAGACAGGAACAGCAGGACGCGCGCACATCCAAACGCTGGGAGGCGCGAACCCAAGGAGACACCCACGCCTACAGCGTAACATCCATCATGCAGAGCCACAAACACAAACAGAAGCGAAGACACTGCCGGAACCGAAAGAAAAGGAGCAGCGTTGCTTTTTTACAGCGGTGAATGCAGAAAGATAAGGTTTGGGTTTGTGGAGGTTTTTTTCTTTTTCATCTGCATGCAGACACCAAAGGACAGAATGTCAAGGTGATAATGTCAAGCTGTTGTCTAAACTTACACAAAGTCTTATTACCAGACCCGTGAGACATTTTAGCAACGGCAGTACCGCTGTGGGAAAAAGCAACCAACAGAAAAAACCGCTACACTAACGGCAAAGTTGCTTTGTCAGGAAGGAGGGCAGACGTTCTTGTCCCTGTAGCACCTTTACATCATTGCTGTGCAATGAAGTGGCACCTTCAACTACCCGTAAAGGGAGAGAGCAATTTTCTACTCTGAAAAAGGAAGCAACAAAATACAGTTTGTCGGTCGTACCTGTTGTATCAGTACATAGTATGAATCCATCTCACTTTCAGCATGCAGAAACCTCCCATCATATAAAGCTGCAAGGTTGATTTTGAGGACAAACACATGCTTACATTCCTTTTAGCCTTTTCTGTTCATAAAAAGCAGAAGGATTCTATATACTAGCATGGCTTTACACAAAAAATTTAATATAAGTATTAGTTAAAATTCTAATACTTAATAATTTTGAGCTGAATTCCTAGTGAATGTAGCATTTTTAAGCTGATGAAATACTGAAAAACAAGAGCAGTGTTCTGTTAGCTTGGTGACATGATTTTTTTTTTTCCTTTTCAGCAATAAATGTGGAACTATTTAGTTCCTTTTCACACACACAGTCTTCTCTCAAAGGACTGGGCTCCCATTGTGCTCCCATTCCCTCAATTTCGATTCCATTTTATCTGGCATTCTGTTCCTTAAGGACGCTGGAACAGAGAAGGCTTACAAATTTATAACAGTGTATTGCTAACAATGTTCACAAAATCAACCATATCTCCAAAAGCTCATTTCAGGTTTCCAGCATTCCTATGGACAGCCAGTTCCTAGCCAGTGATGGACTTCTTTCAAAACTCTTTCTTTTTACATGATTTTTTCTTTCCATTTGTATTTCAGCTTACTATATTCAATATCCCTCATTCTCATTTTGTGGTTGTGGTCTCTGTATACACACAACAACAATGCAACAGCAATGGCAGCTAGTAAGTAATGAATAATTTTATATTACGTAATACATAGTCTGAGGCATTTCTTTCAAATTGTCTTGTTCCCATTACAATGTAAAACCAGTACTATTAATTCATTTAGAGTTTTCCCGTCCATTGGTACAGGATAGTTTTGGTACAGGTATAGTTTGTCCTTGCTTTTTGAAACCACCATGATTTCCCAGGAGTTTATAAATGAAAGACCTTAAAAAAACAGACCAAAAAACCTCCAAAAGTTAGCAATTGTTACACTGTCGAAAAGAGCTCAACAATATAGAAATGACTTCACAAACCCTTTGGGATGTAGGTAAAAGCATATTTTTTTTCCTAAAAGGATTCTGTAAAAGGCAGTTAATTCAGAAATCACTTTTTAATGAAGATAATGAAATACATTATAATGCAGCTAGATAGAAATGGTATGCATGTTGTGGTTGTTCAAGGAAAGAATTGCAAGTTTTGCAAAACATTTCCAGTGCAGCTAACAGATTTTTTGTTTTGAAGATGGACTCTAATTTGACAGTTGAATAACGATGGATTTTTTAAAAGTCATTCTACATTAATGTGGAAGGAAATGTATAATTTTCTGAGTAATTACGTTCTCTCTCTTCCAATTGTACAGTTTTAAAATTAGGTTCTAATTTAAAATTAGAACTGGAACAAAAATGTCACTTTGAGTTCATGTTCAGAGACTTGCCAAAATAGAAGAATGCAGTGTTTAAATACTAATATCTCTCCCTCTCTACCAAAAAAAAAAAAAACCCACTCAAATCTGCAAATTCCACCTGCTGTGCCATTAGTCCATCTGACTATGCATCCACTTTCACATCTATCCAAGCCTCCCATGGCCCCAGAGAAGGCAAATGTTTCTCTGATAATTGCTAGCATAGTAGGCTCTTTTTTATTTTTTACCAGCTCTCAAGTAAAGGATGAATAGTGCAAAGAAAATATGAACTCTTCCAATTTTCTCAGAACTCTGGTTCTGCTGGCAAAGATGTGACTGGCGGAAGAAACCAGTGCCTGTAACTTTGAGACTAGTGCTTTCAGAAGCATTATCTTTTGTTCATGATGGACAGTAGGCTCAGCCTGCCATGGTGTAATCTCAGGAAGCTGATGAGCATTTCCCATACAATTCTATACTCATTATATTGAAAGCAGAAATCAAATGATATCATAATATATAATACCATTGTTTGTGTTTGGAAAGTTTGTTGCTGGGGACGATTCAATCCTCTGCTATGCTTTTTTCTGTATTTCATTAGAAACTCTGCTGGAATTTCCTTGTTTCTTGTTCAGTTATAACTGGAATCTCTGAAGTAAGTTTCTGGTTGCCTTTGTGTCTTTTGAAAGGAAAAAAACAGTTAAAAAAATAAAACCAAGCCAAAGGGTAAAGATGACTGTTAGTTACCATAATGTCATTGCTTAGTACAAGGTGAGAAGAATATTGGGTTTTTTGGAATAGTAATGTTGCACCAATTTTAAAAGTACCAGTTGTGTGCAATTCCAGTGCATACTGCCCCAAGAAACAATATACCTCCCCTGCCATACAGTACGGAAGATTCAAAATATTTAAATTAATCACAATTAATGACTGGAGGAGATGTAACACTCCTTCTATTTGAGCAACACATGATGAAATCAACAAATACTGAAGGTTTGCTATTATTCCTGTGCAATGATCAATTTCCATTTTCTAGTACAATGATCTAAATTATAGGAGCAAAAGGAAAAACTGGGCAAACGTCAGTGGTTAGACAACACCGATAATGAAAGGTCTGGAAAGAAGGCTGGTTTTTGAGTACAAAAAAGACAGGAAAAAAGTTGAGTGAGCAGCAAACTTGGGCTTCAGTGGCAAATTCTGAACATTAGATTAGCTTATTTTTTAGGCTAGGAGAAACATACGGCCAAAATATTAATAGATGCATTTGTGACTACCTAGCAGCCCTCACAACTAGCTGAGAGGGAAAAGTATAAAACCAATGTACTGATTTGCTGGGGACCTTTGGATTTTGATTTCTTTTAATTATAAACACTGTGGTATCATTCCCCACCCCACTCCCATACACAGGATCATGTGCTTGAGCAAGAAACTTACCTTTTACTTTTAAGATAGAAAGGTGTGTGGAGAAAGCTTGAAAATATAGTCCTTTTTTTCTGTTGTTTTGTGATTTTGTTGGTTTAGTTTTTTGGCTTGGTGGGGACTTTTTGCTTTTGTTTGGTTGGGTTTTTTTTGTTAAAGGAGAAAGAAACCAAAAAGCATATAACATTAAATAATTGAGATTTTTATATATATTTTATGGGCCTTGCTGCTTTTTAAGATACTTCCCTCTAGCTTCCTATGTAAGGATGGTCTTAGCTGTGAACACTGACAGCAGCTCCTTTTCATAGATTAACAGAATCATGGAAGAGATGGGATTGGAAGGGACCTTAAAGATTATGTAGTTTCAACCCTCTGCCATGGGCAGGGACACCTTCCACCACCCCAGTGTGCTCCAAGCCCCATCCAACCTGGTCTTGAACACTTCCAGTAATGGAGCAGCCACAGCTTCTCTGGGGAACCTGTTCTGGGGCCTCACCATCCTTAAAGTAAAGAATTTCTTCCTAATTTCTAATCTAAACCTACCCTCTTTCAGTTTGAATGCATTATCCTGGCAAGGACAGTGAAGTGTTTTCCATAAAAGATAGTAGCAGAAAGCTACCAGGTTTGATTTCTTGGTTGATGAGAAAAATTATTAAAGAGGTAATAACATTTGCTATTTCGGGAGGTTCATTTTTGGGTTTTGGTTCAATTGAGACTTACCTCTCCTTTCTACATAAAAACGTCAGACGTGCCAGGACTGCAAGACCCACTATTCCAAATACACTGCCAAGAAGAATGACTTGTTCGATAGCTGAAAAACAGAGACCAACCACAAAAAAACACCAGGAAGACTTTTACACATTTACTCGTATCTGTTTGAATGCAGTCACAAGGTGATTTTTGAAATTGTACATGCAGTGTTAATTTTTCTGTTCCTTGTATTTGTGGAACAAACTGCCTGTCTTGGCAGGGAGGTTGGACTAGATGGTCTCCAGAGGACCCTTCCAACTCTTACTATTCCGTGATTCTCTGAAACTGGTAAAGATCAGGAACTCACAGAATTTCTGTATTTGACTGTTGGGGCAGGTGCTTGCAAAAGCTGTTGTAACTCAAAGAAAGGATGGCTAGTGGTTACTATGTAGTCACCATTGTGAATGTACAATATTTATACAGAACTGCCAATCTCAAAACCTGCGGTTTTTTCAATCCTTTGTCCATAAGGTTTGATTGATTTAAAAATTGGTGCTATTTTGCTATTAAATTTTGAAACTGTCTTTACTGCTTAATAACCTACATAAAAGAGCAAAAGTGACTGTTATGATGTGGGTTCAGTGGATACTGTATCAGACAGTTTGAACACACTAAAAGTGTCAGTTCTGTGGCTGCATAATAAGGACACATGAAAGACAGAAAGAAACCAGATATGAAACAAATTTTGAGTAACAAATCTCATTTTGTTTTCTTATTCTTCTAAACAGTTGCAATTTACCAGTTCTGTCCCTTTCCTAATAATGTACTGCAGTCCAGGATCTGTACAGACTGGGTGAAAAAGGCAAAGATAAACCTGCAGCTGAACTTGGAAAGGGATGCAAAGAGTAACAAGAAGGGCTTCTACAGGTTTTTCAGCCGGAAAAAGGAGGTCAAAGGTGGTGTACCCTGCCCTGGTGAACAAGGCTGGCAAACTGGTTAGAACAGACAAGGAGAAGGCTGAGATACTCCATGACATTTTTGCCTCAGTCTTCAAGGACAGCTTCTCATCCCATACCTCTTGAGTGGGTAGACTGCAAGACAGGGATAGGGGGAGCAAAGTCCTTCCCACTGTAAGAGATCAAGTTCATGACCACCTGAGGTCATGAAAGCCTGAAAGTACACAAGTCTATGGAATCTGATGAGATGCGTCCCAGAGTCCTCGGGATTGGGCTGATGTAGTTGCCAAGCCACTCTCCATGGTATTCAAGAAGTCATGGCCAGTTCTGTAGGGCAGTGCTAGCAGGCTGTTGTATGGCTGTGGTGAGCAACGGAGGCTAAAGATACTGCACAGGTAAATTTTTCATGACACATAAGATTGGTGAAAGTTAGATGCAGCATCTGGAGTGAACTGTCTGGGAGAAACACTGTATTTTGTATCCTTTAAGGAAACCTGCAGGAGTAACCACCACTGAAAAGCTGCAAGGCCCTGTGTGAGCAATCTTTATACTAGGTTCAGTGTTGGAGTCAAACAGAAATGCAGTTCTTTGGCTCTGAGACATTGTGGCTGCCCCCTTTTTCTGTTGTAAGTGCCAGTATCCGTTTTGCTTTATGGAGTCTGATGGGCTCGTAGCCAGTATGCATGTCGTTGATGGCAGCAATGGAAAAATGTTCTTAGCTTTCAGCTTGGCAGAATGTTTTGCCACTGAATTTTTAATATCTGGCCTTTGCAAATTTGTCTGCTGCCCAAAGTCACTGTGGTTCATCTTACAAGTATCACGAAACATGCAGAACTACATTGGAAATATACAAGCAATTGGTACAGGCATGCAGAGGCTGATGAAATGTGTCAGCATGACAGAAATGCATTGCTGAAGTGCACTTTCCACATTTCTTTGGAAGGTGCTCACAGCAGAGAATCTGTTGGTATGAATAATTTGATGAGTACTTTTGGGAACTATTAACTCAGCATGCTTCAAACATGCCATCTGGCCTTGCATGACCTTGGTGCTTTGAAATATTGCCATCTTGAGGACAGTATGGAGTGTATGTGGTGAATGAATACAAAGAAAATTTTGGGTTGTTTTCTGTAAATCATTGAGACAGCCTAACTGCTACAAAATCCAACAGTCCCCGGCTAATTGTTAATCTAATAGGACTAACACAAGAGGGGTAATAAATTTTTGTTAAATACACTACATACTATGACATCATTCATTACATTACATCATTACAATAGTTTTAGTGTTGTAGAATGCTGCATTAAGTTTCGAGATAACAATCCTTTAGGAAAAAAGAGTGAAAGCATTCAACAAGTGTGGGCTGTGTCTGTTCTCAAATCACAGAATAGTTGAGGTGGAAAGGGACCTCAGGAGGTCATCATGTCCAACTCCCCCATTCAAACAGGACTACTCAGAGTCAGTTGTCCATGACCATAACCTGACAGCTTTTGAATATCTCCAGGAAGGGAGATTCTATAACCTCTTTGGGCAACCTGTGCCAGTGCTTGATCACATTCACAGTAAAAAAAAAACAACCCCAAACATTTTCTGATGTTCAAAGGGAACCTCCTGTGTTTAGCAGAGTGCCTATGGCCTCTGCTCCTGTCCCTTGGCACCACTGAAAAAAGCCTGACTCCATCCTCTTCGCACCCTCCCTTCAGGTATCTGTACACATACATAAGATTGCCCCTTCCACCCCCCAGAGCCTTTTCTTCTCCAGGCTCTCTCAGCCTTTCCTCACCGGAGAGATGCACCAGTCACCTAATCATCTTCATGGCCCTTCATTGGACTCTGTCTAGCATGTCCATGCTTTTCTTGTGCTGAGAAGGGCAGCACTGAACAGAGTACCACATGTGTGACATCACAGTGCTGAGCAGAGGGGAAGGATCATCTCCCTCGACCTGATGGCAGTGATTCCCTAATGCAGTCTAGGACACCATGAATCTTCTTTGCTGCAAGGGTACGCTGCTGGCTCATGTTCAACTAATTTGTCTACAGGGCCTCAAGGTCTTTTTCTGTAAAGTTTCTCTTCAAGCGCTCATTTTATAATGTGTGATTTCATAACTTACCCCTCAGATGGCTCAGACTGGATATATGCTTGCCCCAGTTAGTTGCAAAGAAAGTTAAAACTGTATTAGTGATGACAGAATGAAAGATGACACTACGTAGTTGGGGGTTGTGCCATCATTTATACTTGAAAAGTGGCTCAAATTATGCTAAAGGATGCTAAAGGATTTCAATAATCTATAGTTTCTATTTGTAAGCATGTATGCATAGGTTATATATTTATAGATCTCCTAAAATAACATTACATATAGGTGAGAAAATTACATGGCAATAATGGTGTAAATATAAGGATTATTTCTGTAGCCTTTGTATTTTTGTGTTACTGAATCATTTTTAGCTAAGTACTAGGCTTTCCTGTTTTTTCTTGAGTGATTTTGAAATTTATGTGAGGTCATCCACTCAGGTAGCATGCCTACGAGTTCCTAACCAGTCCTACAGAAAGGGAAGCTTGTACCCCTAAAGCCTTAGAAAGAGTAGATACATTAAATAATTTTAAAAATATTAAAAAACTTTAAAATCCCACCAAAACACACAAACCCACTATAAACCACCTGTTTTTTTAGATTTGAATATTGCTCTTTCTAGAAATGCAGAGATATTATGTCCAGTGTTTTCCCAAGAGAAGTTTTTGTTGTTGAGGGCTATCATGGTATGCTGAGATTGCCTCATCCGTGATAATGATTTTTTTAATGACAATATGTAACACTTAAAAGGCAACAGACCTGTACTCAGGACACAACTGGGTGTCTCTCCAGACCAGGCCCCCGACACTTGGCAAATTCTTTCCTTTGACCCAGTGAGTTCATAGCCCTGATTGCAGATGAAATTTATGGTTGAGCCCAGCAGGTAGCTAGTTCCATTCTTTCTTCCATTGATTGGATGGTCTAGCCAGCCACAAGAGATCACTAGTAAAAAAGAGACATATCTGGTGAAAGTATTTTAGATTTGGACTAGCAAATTTCCATTACAATGACTGAAATGGCATTTTACTGGGAACTCATAGAAAGCCAAAGACTTTTAGGCTATCTGAAAGACATGACTTCTGATACTTTTTAACTTACTTTAAAGTTCAAGGAACACAGGTCAATGCATAGAAAATCAAGTTTCTACACTGTGATGGAGGAAAAAATGGAAAGAAATATATTTTGTGTTTGCCTAAGTATTCTACCAGTGCAGAGTTTTCCTGGTACAAGGACAATCCCTCCCAGTAACAGTATTTACAGGTGCAGGAACCTATATTTAAGCAAAGCCTCCTCAAACGTTGTTAACTGCTTATTTGCCCTGTAGAAGTAACTGTAGTGATGCCCTGTATGGGTCATTCATTTAAGAGTTGGACTCTCTGATCCTTGTGGGTCCCTTCCAACTCAGATTCTGTGATTTTATAATGATGTTTTTGTGGAATGTTTTATCACCTGGCTCCAGATGTTCTACCAGCAGCTTGTGATTCTGATGAGATAGTCTTGTGGAACTTCCCACGTGAAGGCTTCTCGTTGTGAGGACGTCAAATCTGCAGAATGGGTCTGAGTCACAGAGCAAGACCATCTCTTCTACAAGGGGATCAGCAGGGTCTTCATAAGGGAAGAACACAGGCAGAAAGGAAGCATTGTGCTTTTCCCCATGAAAGAAATTGTTCAATAAGAACTCTGTGTCATAAGTAAAGAGAGAAGTTCCATTTTCAACGGCCCCTTGGGAGACAGAGAAAGAAAGAGAGATTCATAGGTAACATTGCCTACACATAGCACCCTCTGCTAATAATCCAAGTGCTTATTTATGTAAATGTAGCTACAGCTGGAAGAGATTTAGGAAGACCTACGGCATCCTTCCAGCTCACGATTATTCTTCTTTTCAAATGCAGTATCTTAACTTAGCACCAAAGTTAGTGTTCATTTAACATGGTGTTTGATCATGGTCTTAAAATTAGATTCAAATAATTGTGTAGCTATGATTTAACATAAAGATTGTTTCATATGTCTCCTAGCAAAACAGTGATAACAGACAGAGCAACACATTAAAAAAGCAAACACTACAAGCAACACAAATCCTGAGACTATGTGTCCCTAAATTTATCATGTCTGTCGTGGCCCTGCTCTTTGCTTTCATTCTGCTAAATCAGAAATTTCCTGAGGCTGAAGCAGTAAGACTTTCAGTATGATCTGAATCCTGGAGTAGGGTTACACTGTGCTCAACGCAGAGATCCACTGGTAGCCAGAAGGTATTTTTGCATCCCGTTTTTGGCCCACCTCCTAAACTGATGTCAGGAGGAATGCTGATCAATCTCATCCTGAGGCTAGATATAGCAGCCTAATCAGTCATTAAATGATAGGAGCCATTTTTTTTACACACATCTCCTCACATCCTCTTTTTTAAAGGGACAATTATTAAATTGTGATTTAATAAATTATTTTTTAAATTGTCAACATGGTACATGATGGAAACATTGCTAATATTCTGGAAAAAGATAGCTGACCCTGGCTATTGTTGTACTTCTTTAACACTGTGGTCTGCTGATGCTGTGTTCAGCTGACCATAATAGATGATATTCTAAAGGTGTAATCTGTGAAATATGAGGTCTGACTCTTGATGGAACAAAGTTCTGAACACTCCATCATGGTTCTGTCTTCAATCATTCAGCTAGGTGTGTCACCCACTCGAGTAGAGAAGGGCGTATTTCTGTTACACACTTGTCTTCCCCCGGTACTGATTGCTTGGCATCGACTTAATTTCCTAGTTGTTAAATCACAAGCTGTTTTGAATTTGTAAAGAAAATGTAATAATAGAACAGAGAAATGACTTACAGTTAGCTCCAAACTCAAACAACTGCTGGGGACTTGCATGAACTGATATGGTGCTTTTATTCCTGAAGGTGTACTCATCCTCTGTATTGCCATTCATTACCCCAAAGAGACCCTGTGTGTGATTCATAAACCTCTCTGGGAGCAGAACTGTCAGGGTCAGAAATCCTCCATTTCCCCGTATTTCCACTCCAGATCCAGAAGAGAACATCACTGTGATGTTCTGGTCAGGTGTAGAATGGAGAAAGAGGCCTACAACAATGAGAGGAAGAGGACAAAATAGCTAATTATCCATAGCAAACAAACTGTTGTATTTTAGCATCAGTTAAAATCATCATCAGTTATAATAATGTTTCATAAAGCATTTCCTCCCTTCCACTTTGAGCTACACTCTGAGAAGCATTTAAAGGAAATCCACACCTTCATACTACAATTGTTGTAAGATGGTGCCTACAGAGCAGTAGCAAAGAAAGGTCCACTGTTGATACAAGATGCACTGCCTTCTGCCAGTGTCCCAGATCAGAAGCTCCAAGATATGAGATGACTACATCGAAGAGTGGCTGTGAGCTGGAAGTCACTCTCAGTATCACAGCTTTCTTCTCCTTCCTTGTCTTGTTGAGACCTCCTTAATATGGCTTCTTCTCCAAGCCTCATCAATGCCCACTCCATTTTTTTTCCCTCCCTGCATCTGTCTGCTTCTGCATCTCCTTGTCAATGTAGCTCTCCCTCTGCTCTTCAGCCATTTGAGTAATGCTGATTGCTAGCCACAGAAAACATCCTCTGCTGAACAGGAGGATTACTGTTAAAATCCTGGTGATGTCACCAGTATTTTTCAAATTGGCATAAAGTTTAATCAAATGATCACAGGCCTGGAGGAAACAAAGTCAATTTTTCATAGTCTTTTTGACAGAAGAATGGAGGAATAACATCTGACCTATTGAGAGAGCTCCCAATAGGTAAATGTGAAATTCAGTTATACTTTAGTATGTATTTTGGTTATATTTCACTGTATTTCATTTTACTTGTAGGTTTCATTGCATTGGATGCAGTAAGCTCAAAGCAACATGCAGAGTACAGAGTTTTTATTTAATTCCATTCACCATCCACAGGATGAGAAGGAAAACGGTTGCTCTACAAGCCACTGAAGGAAGACATAGAAAGACATGGGGATTGAAGCTACCTGTTTAAACACTTCACTGTTCTTTCTAGGATAATGCCTTCAAAACCGAAAGAGGTTTAGTTTAGAAGAAGAAATTTTTCACTGGGAGGGTGGTGAGGCACTGGCACAGGTTCCGACCCTGGAAGTGTCCAAGGCCAGGTTGGATGGGGCTTTGAGCAACCTGGACCAGTGGAAGGTGTCCCTGCCCATGGCAGAGGGAACGGAACTACATGGTTTTAAGGTCCTTTCCAACCTAACCCATTTATGATTCCCTGATTGTATGCCATCCCTTCATAATCCTCCCGCATCCTAGAAAGTTCAGGCAGAAAGCAGGTTTTGCTAGAGGTTGTCATTTACATTATTTGGACATTCTGGGAAAGGGGAATGTGCCACACTCCAGACTACGGACAGATCAGATGACTCTCACTCTTCCTCATGCAGCCAGCGATGCTGATGAGAAGCAGTAAGGTTGCAGGTTCTGATGTGCTCACCTGAACCATGACTCTCTGCTACACTTCTCCATGGGAACACAGATAACCACAGTGCATTTCTCTGTAGCATGCTTGATCTTTGGCTGTTTCGAAGGAGAAGTGTAGCTCAGAATTCTGATGGCTGTATTCCTGCCCATTTTGTAGCTGTCAACAGTCTCAAAGGCCAGTAAACGCAAGGTTAGGCAGGCAAATTGGATGGAAAGAGCATTCTACCCCATGCTCTCAGTTTTATTTCTTTCCCCAAGGTGCATGCCCACTGTGCATTAACACTGATTCTGCTTCAATCTGGCAGCAACTGAAGAAAGTCATGTAATCACAAAATAAATTCTAATGAGTTGGGACACTGTCTGTTCTCCATTTACTTCTTACATAATTTTTTCTGTGACCTGCAAGCTGTTTCACAAAAGGATGCTGAGAAGAGTTGAAATGCATGTATCTAATTTTTAACTGTACCTGGGCTCCATCAGAATACAACAGTTTACAAGGCAGATGTTTATAACTTACCTTTCAGGTCCATCCAGGTTTGTTCAGAGAAGTTGACAACCTTCTGGTTTAACAGGACCTCCAGACTCAAATCTTCTGAGTACCGTACTTCAATCACATCAGAGTAGTTCTCCTGCATGGCCACTGCAGACAAGCCTGTCGCCTGAGCTCCAGTTCCTTCCAAATAAAAAAAACAATCCTCCATAATATCCAATGTGATATAAAGTAAATATAGAATGTTATAGCAATACAGGAAAAAAAACCCAAACAGGTATTTCCTAAGAATAATGAAATGTGATTATTTATATTTGAGGGAATGGCTAAGCATGTAAGTCACATAAAAACCCACAGCATACATCTCCTCCCAGTACAGTGTATTGAAAGCAGAATGTTAAATGCTAAAAAAGATTGGAAACACTAAATTCTGCCAAATGGCAGTGGCTATACTATGTGAAAGGCTGACTGATCTCCCTGCACATTCAATCCTGTGAGTAAAGTCTGGGAAAATTGAAGATAATTCCAGGGAGAACATGACAGAAAAAAGAAACAGAATGAACAAAAATTTAAGAAACTGATCCTCAGAAGAAACTGTTCAGTGACTCATGCTACTTTTACCATAAACACAGTAAAATCTATCGAAGGAAAAAATATTTCCTTTTTAATTTCCATCTTATCCAATGTGATATTAAGTATAAGCTGTATATCTACATGGGTGCTGAAAAGCACAGACAATTTTTAGTTCATCCACATTATAGTACCAGAAGTACCAAATCCTTGAAGTTCATCCCTAAGACCAGCTGGACTATTCTTTAGGAGGCAAGCCTGCTATTTTAGGCACTATAAAATAGCGCTAGATACAGGGAAAGCATAAACAAAAGTATCTTTTTGGCCTTTTGAGAAGCCCATTATGCTTTCACAGTCTACTTTTCCCTCATTTTAAAATGCAGTTACATAACAGTCTCCTTTTTACCAGCTGGTTCTCAGTCTACCCTTTCAAATCACGAAGGCCACAGGTACCTCCAGAAAGCTTCTTCTAGAAGGCCTAGGTTTCATTTTACCAACGGGCCAACAGACCAGGACCATCAGGTCTTTTGAATAAAACACCGACCCCCTTAACCAACTTCTAACCATACATTCTGTACTTTTCTGCTGCCTTGAGGTGCACAGAAAGAAGTTTTCCCCCCATCAAAAGTATGTTTTCTCAGCTCATTCCGGAACATTTTTGCTCTGTCAACACACGCATGCATATGCAACTGACACAGAAAGAAAATAAACCAGGGCATACACTTACATGCTTTCCATTATTTTTCAGCTACAATACAATCCAAACGCATCAGCTGGTGGCTATGCCTATTTACTGATTTCTAGAGCCAACTTTATGTTTCCTTATAGGTGAGAATGGATATGGAAAGAAATGAGAATTTTTTTTGAGTTCTTAAACACAAACAGAAAACATACTTCCATTACTCACGTGCAATAAAACCAGTAATTAAACTTTGATTAGGAAGTTTTTTTTTAAAGAACATGTTGTCTGCCTTCTGTTTATCTTCAAAAGAGTGACCTTTCACAAATGGCCATAAAAGGAGACTAGAGACAACAGGAGGAATGCTGTAAAGTGCAAATCAAGAAATCTCAGAAGCTATTACTTGTCATCACTGCTTCCTCTCTTACCAACTTACCATTGGGAAAGCGTCCCTGCTGCGTCCTCCCTTGCACTCTTAGGGATGTGAGATCGGACTCTACCAACACATATTCTCCTTGGCCATTGAAGGTGAAATTCAGACCATCAAATGTGAGGAAATGAGGATCCCCAAAAGCAGATGCTATTTTAAAAAGCAAAATGAGACATAAGAAGCAGCAAAAATCACAACCCATTACTCCTCTTAAGTTCATGAGAAATAAAAATAAATCTCGTTGTGGTGATTGAAAGAATGGCATTTAAACAAAAGATAAAATGCAAGGCTGATCTGATCAATGGTAAATGTGATATGAGCAACAGCCACAAGAACCTTGAACAATGAGAAAAGTCATTCCAGTTACTCTCATATTCCCAGGCCAACATTCAGAGCTGCACTTGAAAAGGCTGTTACGGGCAGTAATGTTTACCTGGTAGATTCCCTACCAGAATCCCTCTGACAGAATCACAGAACAATTAAAGTTGCAAAAGACCTCCAAGACCAACAGGCCTAACCCTTGACCAAATGCCATTATGTCCCCTAAACCATATCATAAAGTGCCACATCTACTTATTTTTTGGACACTTCCAGGAGGAAGTGACTCCACCATTTCCCTGAGCAGTCTGTTCCCATGCTTAACCACTCTTTCAGCAAAGAAATTTTTCCTGGCATCCACCCTGAACCTCCTTTGGTGCAACTTGAGGCTGTTTCCCCTTGTCCTATATGTAGTTGCCTCGAAGCAGAGACTGAACCTCACAACCTCCTTTCAGGTAGCTGTAAAGAGCAACAAAGTCTCCCCATAGCCTTCTTTACTCCAGATTAAATGACCCCAGTGCCCTCAGCAGGTCCTCATCAGACTTGCACTCCAGACCCTTCCACAGCTCCACTCCCATCTCTGGACATGCTGCAGCACCTCAACGTCCTTCTTGTCATAAGGGGCCCAGAATTGAACACAGCACTTGAAGTGCAGCTTCACCAGTGCCCAGTACACAGGGATGGTCACTAATCTAGTCCTCCTGGCCACACCATTTCTGATACCAGCCACAATACCACTGGCCTTCTTGGTCACCTGGGCACACTCCTGGCTCATGTTCATATGGCTGTCAACAGTACCTCCAGGTCATTCTGCTCCAGGCAGTTTTCCAGCCACTCTTCCTCAAGCCTGGAGTGCTCAAGTGCAGGACCCTTCACCTTGCTGAATCTCCTACAACTAGCCTCAGCCCATCAATACAGTCTGACCAGATTCCTCTGTACAGCCTTCCTGCCCTCCAGGAGATGCACACTCCCACCCCAGCCTGGTGGTGTCTGCGAACTTCCTGAGGGTGCATTTGATCCCCTCATCAAGATCACCAGTAAAGATGTTAAAAAGGACTGGCCCAAAAACTGAGCCCTGGGGAACAGCACTTGTGACTGTCTGCCAAATGGATTTAATACCATTCACCACCACTCTCTGGGCCGAGCTATCAGCCATTTTTTTACTCAGTGAAGGGGGCACCCGTCTAAGCCATGAGTTTCCAACCTCTTGAAGAGAATGCTGTGAGAAATGGTATCAAAGGCATTACTAAAGTCCAGGTGGACAATATCCAGTCTTTCCTTCATCCACCAGGCATGTCACTTGGTCACAAAAGGAGATCAGGTTTGTCAAGCAGGACCTGCCTTTCATAAACCCACCGTGACTGGGCCAGATCCCTTGGTTGTCTTGCATGTACCATGTAATACAGATTTTGTTACTGATAGCCCAATAGAAACCTTCCATGGAATTTTTTCACAGGACATTGTAGCCTCACCACTGTCAAGTAATACATGCACATATACAAATATTCTAAAAGCCAACACTATACTCCACAATGGAATTATGAAGCCCTTACCGGCTCGAGGTGGGTGATACGTCCTGCAGTCACTGGAGGGACGCCTTTTCATATAAATGTGACAATTATCAGACCACAGGCAGCAGTAATAGAAGCTAATCACATCATAAAGCCAATGAGAAAAGCCAGGTATCCGGGGAGGCTTCATGAAAGGGGGCGAACCCCAGTCATGGCCTCGATCAGGTGTGCTGCCTCCTGTGGAGTCATGTGTGAGGATTTGTGTTCCCATGGAGTCATAGCAACACTGCTGTCCTGCTGCATACCGGGGACTGATTGAGAAAAGCAGTGAGAAAGTCATCATCAGCTCTGTGAGGTCTGTTTCTGTTTAGGGGTTACCTATTGCCTTTTTATGGATGCAGCTAAATGTTTTGGTTGACAAGCTTTATATAATGTTCAGTTAGACTTCACCCCTGGCCCTTCTCGGTTCTTCCCAGGCACTCAGCAACAGGACAAGGGGGCACGGGCTTAAGCTCTGCCAGGGGAAATTTAAGTTGGAGATCAGAAAAAAATTCTTTCCAGAGAGAGTAATCAAGCATTGGAATGGGCTGCCCAGGGAGGTGCTGGATTCACCATCCCTGGAAATTTTTAAACTGAGATTGGATGTGGCACTGAGTGCCATGATCTAGTAAATGGACTGGAGTTAGACCAAGGGTTGGACTTGATGATCTCGGAGGTCTTTTCCAACCCAATCGATTTTATGATTTTATGATTCTAAATTAGACCAGAGCAGCGATAAGGAAGGAAGGCAGTGAGAGGAAGGCCTTGGTTAAAAGGCCTTCTGTAGACCTTACAGCTCCATGAACATGGCACTCTTTGAAATTGTTGTGACAGGAATAGTGGAAAGATTAACTTGTTGAACTTAATTAGACTAACACAAAAAAGGTTTAATTAGGCCTAATCAAATCTATTGTACACATTATCTCTTCTTTAGGTATCCTAGGGTTTCACATGCTGCAATTTATTGTTTATTAAACCTGAGGCCTTAACTTCATCTCAGCAATAATGGCCAATATACGAGTAAGAGGGAAAGAGCGGTTGCTATGAATCTGAGTTAGGATGGCAGAAACCTTTGTGCCTTCTGTGATGCTGCTGTCTCTGAGGTGGAATGAGTCATTGAAAAAAAACGAGTAATTAAAAAAAATTTTCTCTACCTGGCTTGAATGGCTCTTACACAATGCACAGCACCAGGGTGATAAGTACACACACTCCCCTTCTCAATGTCGCAGCCATAATCTGTCTGAAAAAGATCAATGTTCACACTTAATGGGGTTCTTTCCCCATTGTCCTTTCTATTTTTATATCCTCTCCCCACCCTTTGTAACCCTTTGGTTGAGGCTGTGTGTTGAATAGCATGGAATGACAGGAAAAACAGTGAATTTAACATTGAAGTATCTGGAGCAACAGGCCTAACCTGAGCGTTTTGCAGTCTATTACAACAGATGTTGAAGAACAGCTAGATGGGTGTTCGGCTATAAGAGTGTAACAAACACAGATCACAACAGACAAAAAGTTTGTTCTATATTCTCAGACAGAGGCAGTGCAGCGGATCTATTTTTTTCTTCACATGCTTTTAACTATATCATTTGAAATACATAACCAGAAGAAGATAGTAACAGAATCTACCTAAATTTTTTTTTTAGTATGCATAAAACACACTGCCACCATTTGTTATCACAAATAGGAGAGGAAGTTACCCTCATCTGGTCCTCAGATCAGCACTGCAAGTGAAATTGTAGACTAAATGGCAATTGATTTCTTAGCTTTTGTCAGTTCCTTTTTAACAGTGAAGCTGAGAAAGAGGAAGGAGGCAAGACAAGGGAAATAATGGATTATGGCTTTAGACTTGAGCTCTGAAGTACAAGGCGTAAGGGCTTGTAGTGAAGTATGATATACTAAGGCAGATATGTGGCGTCCTTCTTCCATCATGGGATATTCCTATAAACACAGACTGCCATCTCGTAGGATCTTGAAGATGACAACCCTGCTCCCAGCACCATAGAGCTCACTGTCCTCCACCTGTGTTTTCTGTTTACCACTGGAACTCCTTTCAGAATTCCCTGTTTGAAGGTAATTTCCATCTGCTGTCCTACAGGCACTTCTTTTATTCATACTACCTGGATAAGTTGTATTTGCCTCAGCAATTTGACACGCTATTTGTGCAAATTTAAATACAATTTAATCTCCTTGTAATGACATTTAGAGGAGGAACGGGGGGGTGTGTGGAATATGGCATTCCTTAAGCTTCTACTTGGAACAGAGGGATCAATTAATAACTTACATGGAATCTGCCAGTGTCAGCTCTTGCCTGTGCCAAGGTGCAAGGGCAGTCTGTAATTTCTTCCATGAAGTTTGGAAGCTTCTCTTCCTTTCTGTCCCATTTTATACATTTTGCAGTTGCCCATGCATTTGTGTCATTTCTGAAGTCTTTCCCAAGGTGCCAAGCCAATGCATGCTCACTGCTCCAGACTGATGGAATGTTGCTGGAAAAACAAACAAACAAAAAAAATCCAAAAAGTAGACCTGAGAGCAGAACTAGCATTGTTTTGACAGTAACACCATGTCTTAATCACTAACTCTAATTACAAAGCATCTTTTAACTTGCAAGGTGTTATTTCATTACAAAGCACATTGCTTTCTTTTTCCCGCAAAATGTTATGGCTGATCAAAATTTTCCAAATTCTGAAAGGGACTACAGCATGCAGCAAGTACACAATAATCAGAATACATTTTAGTATTCCTGATTCTAGCTTACCTGGATCCTTTTAGGGACAGGCTTTCTATTCACATCTTTTTGACACTGTAGTTCTATTTAAGACAAAATAAAGAACATCTGGATTCTCTAACAAAACATAACCCTGTGCCCCAGTAGTATCAGAGCTAATGGCAAAGGATGGGGCGAAACCATTCAGAATCCATGAAGTGTTCCAGGGCTTTCTACCCATGAAAAAATATCATATACAAAGTGTAATAAAAAACCCTCTAAAAGGAGGAACGGTTAACCTTCTCTGGGTAGTGACTCCTAAATGCTAAAAAAGGTTCTGAAGTACTAGCAATATGCTCTAACTCTAAAGAGGTGGCATTTATGTATTCAGAGTATACACCATTTGCATTAAAAACTGCAGACATGTGGAAGAATTATGAAGTCATATGCAAACTCAGATAACATATGGAGCGCTTACAGAGATAATTCACAAAAATCATGCGAAAATATACAATGAAATACAAGGAAGTGGGCATAAAATTTGCAGGAATGCAAAAGTCTGCATACTAAATAGAAAAAAAAATAAATGCAGAGGAAGGCCTGTGGCTGCAGTGACAGAAGTTTCACAATTAGGGACTCCTCTACACTTGTGACAAACTGGCAGATCCTAGTCTGCTGAGGGTACTGAGTTTGGCTGGGGTGGAGTAATTTTCTTCATGACAGCCCATATGGTGCCACATTTTAGATTTGTGACCAAACAATGTTGATAACACATCAGTGTTTTAGCTACTGCCAAACAGTGCTTGCACAGTGTCAAGTTCCTCTGTTTCTCAGGCTGTCCCCCCAGGAAATAGGCTAGGGCTTGTCAAGAGACTAGGAGGGAACACAGCAATGACAGTCAACCCAAACTGACCAAAGGTATATTCCATGCCACAGACCAGCAGGTCCATCAATAAAACTGCGACAGTTTTTCCAAAGCAGCTCTTACTGGATGACTGAGTGTGCATCGGTCTGCTTGTGTCAGGTGGTTAATGATTACCTTTGCTTTACTTCCTCCATGCTCATGCCCCTCTTTACTTAGTAAACTGTCTTCATCTTGACCCATGAGTTTTTCTCACTTTTGCCCTTCCAATTCTCTCCCCATTTTTTCCTGCACAATGGAGTCTGAGTCCCAGTTTTAAGTGCCAAAGGAGATAACAACTTTACTGCAGGAAGCAATAATAAGGTACCTATGATTAATGAATGTCGTGATGCACTTGCCTCTGTCCACCAGAATAGCTGCTGGGTGTAATTCTCAAAATTCCAAAGTCCCATGTACTGTAATTTCCTTTGGCGGGTACAGGAATGAAAGTACGTTCCCCTGTATTGGGGATTTGTCTTGCCAAAGTATAAAGGTATTTCCATTCAGCCAACCAGTTTTCTGAGTAACTGTCACCTGCCACATAGAGCAAGAAAATGGTTCTGGACACCGGAAAAGAACAATTACAACAAAATTGAATTTAGATATTGCCACTCATATGTAAATGAAGAGGAAAAGCTGACATTATTGTCATGAGTTATTTATACTTTTAGATCTCCTCTTGAGGCCTCAGTGAAAACGATGACTTGCTGTGCAGAGTTCTGTACATAAGTTATGGGATATCTTACAGGAAAGGCTTGTGCGCAGGTAGGAAAAATGTCACTTTACCTGTTTCATGGTATCCCCAGACTTCTATGTTGACATGGGTTGCTGCAAGTGCCTGAGGTCTCCAGGTAAGAGTTAAGTTTCCGTCAGTGTTGGGGGTGCCGTAGTATTGCCATTTTGTCTCATTTACCAAAGTACATTTTTCTTCATCTGAAACTTTGCTGTGATGTACTGCATTACAGAGCAGGAAAAAAGGATGAAAGACATTTTTGTTTTGCATACTTCTGAAAAAGTATTAGCAGTATTTCCCCTGTGTATGTGTAAAACTGTATGTTTTACACAGTACACAATGCAGAAGATAAAATGAGTAAGCTGAAGCTGAGCCCTTACTAATGTTTGCAACACCACAATGCAGTTATTTTCTGACAGAAGGACTGACAAAAACATAACTGGTTTGGTCAATCTCATTTTTAAGGAGCACTTTTTATGAGTGAATGCTGCTGCTGCTACTGTATAGCAGAAGAACTCAATTTCTGTAAAAGATCATCTCTCAAAAGATGAATTAACATGAAGACAGCAAGAATTACCTTTCTGAGGCCTGTTAAGGAAGAAGAAAAATTATCAAAAAGGGAAGGCTTATATAATCTTGCATCCATGAGAAAGACTATAGGAAGAATAGGAATGATGTAAATTTAAGTAAGTAACCTGATAACCAAGTTCCAGAGTAGGGAAATGTCAACCCATCATCTATAGAAACTTCAAAAGGGATGAAGCCAGTCTCATAAAGCAATGGGGAGATGCAGTGGGCTTTTCCATCCTTAGCAATATAGCCACTGGTTTTGATTTTCTGCTTGAACCTGTAAATGTGGAAAACACTTTTCAGTGTCACCCCTGAGAGAAGGAAAATTCTGAACATCTCAGTTTTGTTTCATCAAGCAACCTTGCATCATGAGGAGGTAAGTTCAAATGTCATGGCTGTTTTGCACGTGGCAGTGAATATAAACTGGAAAAATTTGTTTGTGCTTCTTACACCAGTGTGGAACCTGTTGTCCACTGCAAAAATACACAGCAATCTACAAGTCTTCAATTTACTATTTTATTACTAGGGGAGGAAGAAATTATAAATTAGCAACAAATAAGATAGGAACAACAGGAAGAGAGACGTAATGTTATAGCATTAACAGGATTACAGGGTAGTTATCATTGACCATGATATGCAGTCATTGCAAATTTCTGATTTTGTGGGGGTTTTATGTTGGCAAGTCCCGTGCATGCGACAAAAGTTAATGTCATGCTGTTCTAGAATTTCTGTTGCAAAAGTTAACTCCAAGCTCATTGCTTATTGTTTAACCATTTGATTCCAGCTAGGGCTCTTGCCCTGTATGATAAGGTATAATTCCACCTGTGACTCTTCAAGACTAATGTGTGGTAACTGCATAGCTACTCCAAGTATCACAGAGAGTTGGGGCCTGCCAGCAAACAGTACCATTGCTTGTTGCACTGAAGTTTGTTTTGGCTATAATAATGTAACCATGCAGGTTGTGTTCTACAGAATGAATGCCCGGGTCAAAGATTTTCCAAATGAAGAACTAAAACCCTTTAAAGGTACTGCCATCCAGACAGGAGGGATTCCAAAATCTCACCCAGAACCTTCTATGGAAAGAATGTCAGGACATTGGGGTCAACAAAATTCAGTGTACTGTATATATTGCATGTAGTGTACTGTATGTATGTGCACGTAAGTGTGATACAGGCTGACATACTTAGGATTGAAAGCTTTCTCTTATAGGAAAAACATAAAGTGTCCTACCCACCTTTCTTTCTTGGTGTTTTCTCATTCAGATTTATAAATAAATACTTGTTTCCCACAAAAGGGAAATGCTTAAGAAATACTGACAACCAAGAGCCCTTCAAGAAAAATCTTTGTGAAAAGTCACTGTTTTAAGATGTTAAGGGAAGAATTAGCAGAATAATGTTTGTATCACAAAAAAACTTAAAAGAAATGATCCTGTGTAGAAATACAGTCAACATGTATCCTTGAGGGTGAGGTTCAGCAGAACTTTTGCATGTTGCAGCACTCTAACAAGTTTACGAAGTTTTCACTCCTGCACAGACTAGTCTTGTTTTGTGTAATTGCTCATTGTCGGAAAGTGAGATTATATAAAATCATGGCCCACCTGCACACTAGCACAGAAGAGGCATTAAAAGCTGTATTTTCAATCAAAAAGTCTTTGCCTCCCATCAAAGATCCTGAGTATGGAGAAATTTGAAGACAAAATTCTTTATAATCAGGGCAGCAAATCCCCAAGGACTGGCACGTCACCTGGCAAGAACAGGTACTAAGCAGCTCCCCACATTGCTGTGAGCAAGAGTCTTGAGTGCCTTGTTAAAGGAAGAAAAAAAACACAGACAGGAATGTTATTGAACTCTTCCAGATGTTCTCTGAAACAAAATTACATCATCTGAAGGACTACCGTGAATCAATAAAGTACGCTGGTTGTGTTATTTTAGGAATGTATTTATGTGAAGGCTGTAATCACCTGCAAGTTAAGGTTGCTCCATTTTGAACTGGAAAATACATTTACTTACCTCTGAGCCACTACACATTTCATCAGTTCCACGGGTATTTTTACATGCAATAGATGGATAAATCTCCAGAGCGGCCCCTTAATGAGTGTCACTAATTATATTTATTTCTGAGATTAAGTCTTAAACGTATCAGAATGGGGCTCCCTCACCACCCACCCTAAAGGGGAATCAGTAAGAATGGAAGGTTAGCGCTCTTGGAAAGTTAACATCAGCAACAAAATGTGCTTCAATACGAGATTATTAAAAGCTACTGAAATTTCTTTCTTTTCTGCATTTCACTTGAGTCTAACTTACACGGACAGATGACCAGGCTCTTGGCTTAGGTCTGCCTGATGTCTAGCTGAACAGACTACTAGTAATTAGTAGACATTACATGAAAAATTATTCAACAAATAAAACAGTGAGAACACTGTGAAGAATAGCTGGATTTCACAAACAGTTAAAGGGGAGTTAAGTGAAATGGACAAGCTGCACAGACAACTGGGAGCACTGAGGAGCCTTTGCAGAGAGGAATCTTGCAAGGGCAACACTTCTTGGGGACTGTATCAATAATACTATGCAATGCTGAGATGACCAGGGTAAGTATCCAAAATTCTAAATTTGGACATGGACATTGCAAAATTGGAACAAATGACAAAAACGTTATTAGGCGAGGGTTGCTTATTTGGGAGGACATAAGCAAAAAGAAAGGCAGGATTCAAGGTGGTAGTGAAGAACAAGCATGGGGAAATGGAAAGAAGGGAGGTAGAAGTGCTTGTTCAATACAGGGAGCTAGAAAGTTTTTCTGTCTTTCAATATATTTACTGCATTCTCCAGATTGTCTGTTTACTTACAAAAAAGATCCACTGACCTGCTGGAAATTAGAGAGGAAGGAATTGAAAATGTCACCATGCTGGTAAAAGCTGGCTTGTGTGCCTTTGCTTTCGCTTGTACAAATAGTATCAGCAATTTCTTACTGAGGTGTGTATTCTGAAGTTCAGAAATCAGAAAAGTTTGTCGCTAAAAGCAGAAAAATTTTTGAAAATCACTCACCTACATTCCAAAGAGCAGTAAGGGTGAAAAGAATGAAATGTAAAACACATATGCCAATGAATTTCATATTTTATCCAGATAACTCAGGACGGCTGATTTCAGAAGTCTTTGTGCCAGTCTGGGAAAAGCCTTTTATAGTAACAGGTGTCGGGAAATGAGATCCTCACTGTTCAAAGGTTTGTTGTAAATTACCGAAGCAAAACAAATCCTTTTCAGAGGTCATCTTCAATTCAGGAGAAGATAGAGGGGGTAGGAGAGGTAGCTGAACTCCTACACATTATTTTACTAGTTAAGATTTCCTGAAATGCATGTAGATGTTTATTGTTTTAAAAAACACTCCTGCTTCAAAGTTCAAGACCACAGAGTCATTGGCACTAGGTCTATGCTTTAACTTTATTGGAGGAACTACACTAAGTTATCAGTTAGAGGAACAATAAAGTATAGATGCTGACAGTATAGTTTTGTTCAGGAGATAATGAGACACTGAGAAAGTACGATTACTGCACAGTATGTGCCAGCGTGAGGGTTGTAAAGGAAAGAGGTAAAAAGATCTTCTGAGGAAGGTATAATTGAAAATCGTGGCATAATACAAGAGCTACGAAATGGGCTATAGAACCTTTCAGACAGAAGCACAAGAATGTTCTGGCAAGGCAGTAGGACAGCACCAATGCATTAATAGCCAATATCAGAACAAGAACTTTATGATGGAGGGGTTTTAGGGGATACTGAAAGGATGTAAAGCATACTCCATTGATCTGATTTGTAAAATATCAGGACATAAGATAAAAGCCTCCTTGGCCTTGATTATAAGAAGGACAGAGTAGAATCTGGAGTAATGAGGGGGAGTTTGGGGAAGCAAGGCTATTCAGAATTAGATAACACTATCAGTGGTATCATGCAAGGCTGTGATTGGCTGTAATTTTGGTATACATGTAGTGAAACTGGGACCAGTGGTCAAAAATAATTAGAGGCACATTTAGTCCAAAGGCATTCAGGTATAGAAAGTGCCACATGGTCTGGAATATCCCTTGGGTTAGTCGGGGTCACCTGTCCTGTCCTTGTCCCAACTCCTTGTGCACCCCAATCCGCTCACTGGTGGGGTGAGTGAGGAGCAGAGAAGGCCTTAGCTCTGTGTAAACCCTGCTCAACAATAATGAAAATACCTCTGTTTTGTCAACTCTGTTTCTAGCACAAATCTAAAACAGCCCCACACCAGCTACCGGGAAGAAGATTAACTGTCTACCAGTCAAAATCTGGTAATTTTTTCCCTCCCTCCAAAGTCTTTGTTAAGTTTTAATCCAGCAGCAGCTCTTTATTTTCTTTTAAATGTCAAATAATTCATCATTTTGCACATTTTGCCCATTTCCCATGAATTTAAAGGCTTTATTGGCACTTGGAAATGTCATCTCAGGATGGGATAAAGCACACTGATTACCCCAAACAATGTGGTTTTTGTCGCCCTGCCCATTTTTGGCTTCGAGCTCTCCAGAGCTGTAGGAGAGCTTTTGCTTTCTCCCTCTCCTGTCATCACACACACAACGAAAATCCTGGTTTCAAATATACACTGGACAATCATATCTTTGTTATTCCGATCATTATCTTTGTTACTCCTGTCCCCTACCCTCATCCTATTTGGGCGCTGAGAGGTGCTCTGAGCACACCTTGCGGGTCGCCGGAAGGGTGGTGGTATCTCCTTCAAAGGGGCAGAGGAAAGGTGGGAAAGAAGCACCTTTGCTTCCCCTGGGTGATGCCCAGGGCACAGCACAGAGAGCTCAAACTCCTTGCTCACAGTTGTACCCCTCAAGGGTCGGCAGCCAAGGTAAGATTTGAATCATCCAAGTAAATTAGGTGTTACCAGAGACACGTAAATATCAGTCCTGCATCGAGGGAGCCACTTCCATATTGAGGAGGAGGGGGGCGAAGCAGAAAAGAGCCGCCCCGGAGGGCGAGCCCCGAGCCGCTCCCTTCACTTCCCCGGCAAGGGTCAGCGCTCCCTCCGCCATCGCGGTCCCACCCCGCGCTGGAAGCAGGAGAACACCACTCCGAACTCTCCTCCCTGCAAACCCCACTAACCTGGGAAAGGAACCAAAGCTCGGCTCCGTGTCCCCGTCGCGCTCAGCCCCGCGCCGCCAGTTTCCTCGCCTCCTGGATTTGAGCCGGGGCCGAGCGCGGGCATCGCGAGTCACGCGGGACGCGCAGTGCGGCTGCGCACGAAGACCCCCGCCCCCTACCCGCGTGCAGGGCCTCACGGGATTTGCAGTCCCGGGCTCGGCCCGGCTCAGGGGGCTCCGCTGCTTCCCCAGTGGCGTTATTAAAGCAACGCGCTGCTGTCGCGGGCAGTGACTCCTGTGCCTTCTTTGGAGGTCAATGAAAAGGAGGGGGTGTTGGAGCCTGGGTCGTGCCGATGTCATTTGGGACGCCCCAGTGTCACTGGGAGGGCGATGATGCAGTGCAGGAGCCGATGAGTGGGGGATGAAGAGGGTCACGTCGGGTCCTCCCAAAAGAGAAAGCTTACAGCCCAAAAGTTCATGGAAGAGTGTGCAAAACAATGTTAAAAACTGTAAGGTTTCTCATCTTCACATATATTGAAAATAATATTAATTTACATATAAATGTATTTCGAAATACAGCTACTATATTATCAACAGGCTCTTAGGGTACAAGAAATTCCTAATATGGATCCCTAGGGTTGGAAAACACAAAGATAACTTTCGGAAAACGTAAGGAAAGATGACCGACATGAAGGAAATAGAAGCAGCTCTGTGTATTCGGAGGTTTATCCTATCCCGTCAGTCACACACAGTGTGGGATTCCGGCTGGGGCTGAAGTCTGGTGACACCTGGTGGTGAACGCGCAGTACTGCGGGTGTTTAAATGAGTCTCTGCTGACACCTACTGACTGAGAACGGTAGTGCAACTAATACGCGCATGCTACTGCGCACGCGCGGAATACGAGGCTCCGCTGCTAAGACGCATGCGCAGAGTACTAAGCCCTGTCCTAGTGCGCACGCGCGGAGTGCTACACTCCGTAGCTTTTGCGCACGCGCGGAGTACCTAGCTGCGTCGCTACTGCGCACGCGCGGAGTACCGCTCTCCGTCGCTACTGCGCACGCGCGAAGTACATAGCTGCGTCGCTACTGCGCACGCGCGGAGTACCGCGCTCCGTCGCTACTGCGCACGCGCGGAGTACATAGCCGCGTCGCTACTGCGCACGCGCGGAGTACCGCGCTCCGTCGCTACTGCGCACGCGCGGAGTCCGAGCCGCTCTCCCCACTGCACCAGAGCGAGATCCTGTCGTCGTACATGGCACTGTTTTCTCGCACCTGCCGCAGCCGGTGCTGCAGGAGCACGTGAGAAACATCCCGCCGCTGGTGCGGCTGCTGCAGAGGCGTTCCTGGAGCGCGGCGCCGGCACCATCGCTCGCAGCGCCGCCGACAGGATCGTGAGTGCCGGGGCCGCGGGGCGTGGGGTGGGCTGGGCTTGGCATCAGTGGCGCTCCCATCCACGG
>JAOXXN010000212.1:6055742-6075242 GCA_026770055.1 Myrmophylax atrothorax
GAGGGGTTTTGTTTGTTTGATTGTTTGTTTTTGTTCTTGGAAAGAACTATCCAGAAACTGAACATGAAGAATCAGAGGAGGCAGGGATGTGGCTTGCACTGCTTCCATGGCTTCTTCAGCCCAACCAAGGAGCCTGTTGAGGTGACAAGGACCAGTGACTCTGCAGCTGAGGTGGAGAGGCTTTCAATGCACCCTTCTCTCCTTCACATTATGCATTTTGATGATCAGAAATGGAGCAGGAATCGGGGCACTGCTGCTGCATCCTCAGGGAGGATGGAGAAATGCAGCTGTCCTCCTCCTGGGCTGTAACTTGCTCAGCTCTTTCTCCGGCCACTGGCCAAGGCTCCATGAAGTTGCCATTAGCTCCAGATGCAGCAGCAGGAGGCTTAAGCCCACCTGGGATGGAAACTGCCCCACTTCCTACTGCTGAAAAACATCCCTGTGACATAAATCCAGCCTCTGCTGGGTTCCTGGGCATCATCCCATGCCTGGATCCTCTGGTCCCACATGGAGCCTGTGGGCTAACTCTGCTTCTTAGCTGGAAAAGTCACCTCCACCCTGCAAAAGATAACCTGAGCATCATACTGCTATTGCATGTTGTCCAGTCTCGATATTTCCCAATTACTTAAATCCTCAGAGGATTTTGTGAGGTCAGCTCAGAGTTGGAAACTTCTTCTGTGTAATTGGAGTGATGAGGATTTAAAGGAGGGGCATTGGCCATCTAAAGCCGGACTGTTGGAAGCTGAAACCCTGAGTTTATGGCAGCTCTGCTTACTGGCCCTGGCTCCAGGGTCTCAGTCAAGGTTTTCCCTGACTCTCATTCCCACACATCCCCAAGCTCAGCCAGGCCTTGAGGTCTTCCCTGCTTTGCTGCCGTAAAGAAAAGCAAAATGAAAAAAAGAGTAAGGTGGGCAGAAGCAGCTTTCAAATGACAAAGCCATGGTAATGCCTGGATTTTAAGAAAAATTAACATGTCATCCCAAACATGATCTAGGATTTGAAAACTTGAAAACACAATAAAGCTGGCGAGAAGAGACTCATCCTTACTGGCTGGTTCAAACCATAAAACAAACGTGTGCTGCAAAAGATTCCTGCTTCCTATAGCACACTTAGAGCTGAGAGGAAGAGTATCAGCCCTTATTCCAGAGAGCTTTTGTAAAATGGGATTTCCTTCTTATTAAGAGTGACATTCCTCTTCTCAACTCCCACTTTAATCTGAAAATGCCCATGTACAGCTGTGGGCCAGGAGAGCAGGTGGTGGGGAGGAGCCCACAGCTCAAGTGGAGCTGCCCTGGATGATGACCTGTATCAGAAGGTGGGCATGAGCTCCTGAAACCTTCCTGCCTTGCTGCAGGTCCTGGATATGGAGCTTGCTTTTGCTTCTCAGATAGCTGTTTGGGAGAGGACAAATACCAGAGCTGGTTCCTGCATTACTACCTTGATTTTTTCCGTTCCCTCTGCCAGGTGAGCATGGTGTACAAGCTGGGGCTGAGCCTGGTGCTGCTGTAAGCAGCACAAGCAAGCCCAAGGGATGTTTTGTCCAGGAGAGAGGGTCTTGTCCTGGATCTCTGTGTCCCAGAAGTTCCTGGTAAGATGATGCTGTGGATTGCTTTACTTGTTTTTCACTGAAATTCCTGGACAAGGGAAGCTGACTGGCCTCACGGGACAAGAACAGAAAAGGGGAGGGATGTAGGACAGCCAAAACCAGGGAGTGTGTAGCTGAGTAATAGTCTATAAGAAGACCAGCTTAGGCTAAGAATAGGAGAGGGTAGGAAAGCTGTATGGTATGTGGAGGATTTCTGTAGGCATGTGCCAGGGCTGTAAATGGAGGAGGGCAGGGGCTGTGTCTATATCTTCTGCAGTACAAGTGATTACTGACCTTCTAGCACTAACAAAGCTACTATAAGGGCTGCCAGAGCAGTTCCCTGTCCTTCACTCAAACTTCTGGTCCCTGGTTTAAAAAAAACTCTCTGAGATTTATGATTCTGTCAGCAACAAAACCCTGACTCAGCAGTGATTGCCAACTCCAGTGGGCTTATTGCTCAATAGTATGGAAGGGTCTGGGGGTTTTGTTTTGGTTTGGTTTGGGGTTTTTTGTTGAGTGTTTTTGTTTGGGGTTTTTTGTTTATTTAAGGGCTTTGAGCTTGACTGCACATCCAAACCAGTCAAATAAAATGAGATCCAGGCCTGACTTTCACTGGGACAGCAATTAGTTTGCTCTGAGTAGCTTTCAACAAGCACAGCTTGGCTGGGGCAGAGCTGCACTGGCAACAGGGACGCTTTGTTGCAGTTAGGACAAGACATCACAAGCTTCTCAAGGAACTGTGTCAAGATTTATGGGCTGTGCTGCTCAGGCTGTGGCAACTTGTCTTTGGACTTCATGTGAGGAAATGCAGATCCTGAGGAGAGGTGTTACCATCCCAAATCTGATAATCCAAACTAAGCTAATGTGTTGTGTAGCTGGAAACCTTGGGAGCAAGAAAGTTTCTCACTCCAGACAGACACGTGGTCTGTTCTTTGTCAGAACAAGAGGAGGATTTGGGGGCCAGCACAGGTGACTTCATGGAATCCTGTTTGTATGTGGAGTCGCTCCACTAAATTCCAAAGGGTACAAATGTTCTATTTTGCTTCCCAACCCATCTGTACTGCAGAAATAGCCAAGCCAGGATGGCCCCTGGTGTGTTCTCCTTGTGGAGTAGGACAGGGAGCTTGGTGGTCACAGGGCAACTCAGTGACAATGTCTTCTTCCTCTTTTCAGTCTGAGAAATTGATGGTTATTATGGATTTGAAGCTGAGTTTGTCTGGGGAATAGAAAATTGTGGTATTAGACCATCTTCATGTGGCAGTTGTCCATCATCAGCTCTCTTAAAGTACCACGGCCATCTCACCTCCTGCAACTCCTCCCCTCCTGGGGACTTGCCTTCCTACTCCATGTTTACTTAGGTGGCAACTCCACACTGCATGCCTTGGCTCCTGTGTGCCAGCAAGGCAACAGTGCTGTGGGATGGGTTTGCTTGCTTCCAAAGTTGCCAGGTAATGGAATAGCTGTGGCCAACGAGGTCTTGTTGTGACAGAGCCGTGTTCCTGCCTTGGAACCTGTCTCTGAGCAGAGCTCACAGGGAGGGGCTCCTACACAAGCGTGGAACTCTTTACCCCACTTATTTGCATCGTGGTGCTTGAGCTTATCTGAAATGTCATTGTTAATGCTCAGCCCAGGTTCTTAACTGCTCTAATTTCCTGAGCATGTAGAAGCAAAGGGCTCAGTGTTTTACAGCAATTATGTGCTTTCACTCTCCTTTTTACCACTGCTGTATTCATCTTCCTTTTTCCTCATCTGCTGCCACGAAGTTGTCCCTTTGCTCTGCAAAAATGGACAGGTTGAGCTGGAGCTGGTAGTCTCTTACTAAAGAAGATCCTGTAGCTCTGCAAGCACCAGTGGTTAGAGTTTCTGGTGTCTCTGTATGATGGATGACCACCACCCATCACAAGGCAGCATGGCCTCAGCCAGGGTCATGTTTGGTGTATCTCCAATAGTCTGACCTGGGAATATGCAACTGAGAAAAAGCAGGTCTGGAATGATCTGGGAACATCTATGGAAGGGAGATCTGTGTGATGGGATTTGACGGGAGTCTGTGGTGCTGATTTAAAATATCTCTCCAGATGTGACTGCTGGGCTGAATCAGAGTTCCCAGGTGAGGAGACGATTAGGAAGATCAGAGCAATTTGGCTGGAACTTTGGATGTTCTAGTGTCCCTTTCTGCTAAGGTACCCCTGCAAGCAAGTGAATTCCCAAGGAAGAGAGAGAATTTCTAGTCCTCAGCAAAAAGTGTTATGGCTTTGCCATTCCCTGTCTCCTTGGTATTCTCCCTTTAGTCATAGAGGGTTATAAGAGGGGGACCATAAGGTGTTCCTGTCATGTTGAGTGCACCTTGCAGTAGGTCTTATCCAAGATCAGGACACAGATCCTATTCTAGTCTCATTGAAGACAATGCCTTGTATAAGGCTGCTGAGTCCTCTACCAGAAGAGAGGGAGCAGCTCATTAGGCATGCTCTTCCTTCATCTCTGTTGGCTCTGGAAGGCTTTCATGATCACGTACAACCAGGATAAACAGGTGAGAAGAGAAACCCTCTAAGCAAAAGCCATGCTTGGGCAAGCAGAACTTTGCAGGGCCCATGCTAATCCTGCTTTACAAAGCACGTGTCAGGCACTTGGCACCTCCTGCATTCATAGGAATGAAGGAAGTCATGTCATTGGCCTCCATCTCCTTCAGGGGTATGGATGGGCCCTACCTCTCAAAGCTCTTCTGCCAGGGGAGCAAGCTCATGGGTGCCCTAGGAAGCCTGTCTACATAGTTTCGTTCTGGCAGCATGATGGAGTGGAGCCTGGCTGTTATTCTTACCCCTTGGGTCACTCAAGGTAGCAGTGACGTAATGGAAGAACTTTGCTCTGCACACTCTGTCACGGTAGCTCATCTGTCGCTGCCCCGCTGAGATCTGCGCCAGAGCTGGTGTTGGTTTGTTGTGCACAGGGGGATGGCCCCAGTGCTGCTCCACTGGCAGCGGCTGTTTCTCGTTAGGAAAGTGAAACATGTTCTTCTCGATGCTGCCAAAGGCGATCTGTTTATTTGCTGTTGTCCACCCTGCTGGGAGCCAGCACAGGTGTCCTTGCCTCCCACGTTACCATAAGCACAGCGCTTTGTGCTTTGCCCTGTTCTAGCAGTCCCTTTGGCATGGGCAGGGTGTGACGGCTATAGCTGTGTGAGCTGGCACCTCTGCAGGTCCTGATCAAAGCCATTCAGGGGGAAATGGCTCTCCTTGCATGAGTATCTGAAGACTGGTACAGGCTGACTCGGTAAGTGTTTGCCAGGAGATGTTGATCCTTCAGCAATTCCTGTCTTTTTGGGTCCCAACAGGAGGTTACCAAGAGAAATGGTGTTCATAAGTACCTGAAGGGGCTGCTTTACTAGCCTGGGAGAAGTATCCCCATCTGCTGTGCTCCCAAAGCGTGGGAAGTGTTCTAATGTCATCCTGAGCCTTGCAAACACAATTAAGGCATTGACTTTTAATTCAACTCTCTTCCCTACTTGCTTGCCTGTGTCTCTAAGGGTGAGCAAACAAACGCCTGCCAGCAGGCTCTGCCGACAGGCAGAGCTGTGTGCCTGCCTGGCGACGTGTGTGTGTTCCTGCCCACATTATCTCGGGTTTGTTTGGGCTGGGCTGGGCTGGGCAGGTGTGCCCAGGGGAGCTCTGGGGCTGTACCTGTGTGGCAGATAGCAGAGAGAAAGCATTGTATTGTTCTCTGCCTGGAGTCAGGGCTCTCGCCTCGCTTGAACCCAGCTCTGTAGTGTGTTGGCAGAGATGGATGTAAAGAGCTCTGGTAAATGTTAAGCAATAATTCAAACATGTATCTGTGAATATCCATCATAGCACTGAACTTCTAAAGATGGATATTTTGGGTGGCTGTTCCCGGCACTGCAGAAGAGCAGTTTGTGCAGCTGCTGTGTCTGGCTGTGCCCATTGTTATGGGCAGAGCAGCAAAGACAGTGTTGCTGCTATTGGATTTTTCTCCTTCACTTCTTGAAGTCATGCTTGCAGGGCAGATTTAATTGTTTTGGTTTTCTTTTAATGCCAGAACAAAGGCCTAAGTGCAGAATTTAGTATTATTTAGTACTGAGCAAACTGTGCTGGATTAGGGCAGGGTGAGCAGTAGGAGAAATATTAGAAGTTAATGCTAATCTTGCCTTTTATATTGATTACAAGTTGTATCACTAGAGACTCATATTCAAAACGGGAGACAGGCAGCCCCTTGTGATCACTGGTGAAATCCAGTGCCAGAAGGGAGAGTGGAGCAGCAGCCAGCTGGGGAGACAGTGCCTTCAGAGGTGCTCCTCAGCTTAGTCCTTGTCCCAGTGCAAGTGCAAGTCCCTGGTCAGTAACCTCTGTGGTGGGTGTTTGACTCAAGACCTGTCTTCTGCCTCCTTTCCCCTGCACTCCCAAGCTTTGCTCCTTGGGCTGTGAGCCAGGGAATCAGGCTTATCAACTGACAGACTGTTTGTTTTTCCACTGGCTGTGTAAATTGTGCTGGTTTTATCAGTGAAACCAGGTCTGCTCATGGCCTTCTGGTCTGCAGGCGGTGGAGGGCTCTGATCTCCTGCTTCTGTGCTGAGTGTGGGGGAGTTGCATGAGTTTCCACAGCACCAAACACAAAGTGATTGAAACTGCTTGTAAAGACAAGCTGGCCCTACCACAGCAGCACTGTGCATTTGGTCTTGTAGCACATGTGAAAGTGGTGGAACACACACCTGTGTGGTCATGCAGCCAGGGTTGCTGAGCTTTCCAGTGGTCCTGCCCTTACTCTGAAATAAGGACAGGAAAATGCTGTTGTTTTGAAGGATGGTGTTTATCTGGTTAATGGTTTGCTCCGGTCAAGTGGCATGTAACAAGGCTGGAGTAGGTATGGACCACCTGGATTTTTGCTCAGATCTAGAGCAAAAGATCTGTATCTTTTTTGGTGGTTGGTTCAGTTCTGCTCATAGTCCCACAAAGAGAGGATTTACCCGTGGGAGACTCTGCCCTGTGCTGCTCTTCATGATCAAAAATAATCCTTGATCTACACCCTGATAAGGTTCCAGGAACCAACTTGTCCTGCCTTGATAAAACTACCCGTGCTGGTGCTCCAGCCCTGCACACCTGGGCACAGCCCTGGAGCAGCATCTGCCTCTCCTGTGCTGGATTTGGCTCATACCCAGCTCTGTGCCTATTGCTTCTCCCACCCTAGCAAAACCAAATGCACTCTCCTCGTGTATGTGCTGCAAGAGCCCTGCCAGGAACAAAGAGAAGTCCAAATATTTGTATTGGGTTGTTACTCTTTCCATTCAGGCGACAAATGACAGACTTCAGCAGGGACTTTTCATGCTGAGTGTGGGATTTCCACTGGTTCCAGCTTCACAACCTCACCAAGATGAAACACCTACAATTAACTGCTGGGTTTTAACTTGAGAGAAAATGACTGAGAGTGATTGAAACATAGCCTTAAACAAACAAACAAACCTGAGAAAAATCAGCAGACCCTCTCTATGTCAAATGAGAATTGTCATGGGCATCATCGTGAGTTTCTGGCCATGATGATCAGTCTGGACTGGGTAACTACCTGTGTTTGACAAATTCTGATTGCATTCTCAAGTTCATTGGATATTCCCTATTAGTCTCACCCTGAGTTTTCTAGCTCAGAAGTTTCTTATCAGGAATTCATTAGCCCTGAAACTTAAAGGAGTGACTCTTGAGGCTTAAATACCACCTGTAATTACCTTCTCTTTGTGCTGTACTTTGGATATCTCTGGTGTTTCATTTTACACAGCAGACAGTACTAATATTATAACATCAAGTTAAATCACATCTACTTTGGGTGACTGAAAAGCTATCAAAAATGTCAAAAGCTTCAGAAAAAACCTACTGTCAGAGGTGGAACTTTTCCTGGCTTCCTTTTTTTTGTCCTATTCATTACACAGAGTAGAGACAAGAAGCACTCAGTCTGCTTCAGCTGCTGTCTGTATTTCCAGAAAGGATCCATTTTGGCAGTCTGTTTAAGCCCCCTCCTTCTTACTTAGGTCACTTCTGAGATCACATAAGAGCTGAGAAACCTCCCAGTAGTCTGCTTTTCTAAGCACTCTGTTCTGTTTCGTTTCTGGGCTCAGGCTGGCACTTGACAGTCATGCCTGTTTGGGCTGTAATAAAGTATGTATTCAAATATACATGTTCCAAGCAGAGAGTAGAAGGTGGGAAGGTACTACATTGTCCACATTAGAAATGCTTAAATTCAATTTATTAGCACAGGCTGACCCTTACCTTCACTGGCTGACACCTTTGAGGAGTGGGTAGCAAAGGGCTAAATCCTTTACTGCCCTTGGGTCTTCAGCACTGGCAGTTGGTAGAGGTCAAGAGCACAAGGAGATAACTGCTAAACATATTTCTTTTTCAAGATAAATGAAATACAGGTCTAAAACAAACCCTTTGCCAAGGCTGTGTATGCATCACTGTCTATTTTAAAACAGTTGATAACAGTTCTTGCAATCAGCACAAGGAGTTCTGTTGGAAATTTTCTGGAAAATGCATGTACACAGCAAACCTGTTACAGTGAAGTGTATGATAAGAGGATTTACTCTTTAATGAAGTTAGAGGGCAAACAGCAAAGAGGCCTTGATTTTTTTGGGTAACAGGGAAGGAAAAAAAAGCAGATGTTATGTAAGCCAGCAATGTGTAAGCTTACTACTACTTTGTGTAGTAAGTTACAGAATAGGTTTAACACTGCCTTTAATCATTGCTCATTGTGAATCTGGAGCATTTTCATTACTTACATTGCTGCTGTGGTGCACAGTGATGCCTTCCCCTGGCCCATGCCAGGCTGATGGCCAGGGACAGGCAGGACACTTCCTGTGTGATGCAGACAGCAGGTGCCTCCTGGATCATGAGGGAACTGGTTAAAGGATTACACTGTGGGCACTTGATTTGCTGTGCAACAGCAGATCCTCTGTGATTCAGATAAGAGCACACTTACGTTGTTAGAATGGTAGAATTTGCTCCAGGGCCTATTTGTGCATGGTCCTTCTAACTGAATCCAACCACAAGAACTTCTCTGATCAAATTAGTCAGGTTGGTTGGGTGTGGGTGGCTCTGTGGGTGGCAGTTCTCATCCTCAGTGACAGTGCTGACTTGCAGTGCCTGACAATGTTTGTATTGTCATTGTTACTGGTATATTTTATATATATATATATACATCCCTTTAAGTGCTGTAAATGAAGCATTTATTCAGATATGGGGGACCTTCCTCTGAAACTCACTGTTAGAAAAACTGAACCTCTCATCTACAAAGACCTGTTCCTCCCAGCTCTCCCTCACCTGGGATGATTAGAAGGAATATGCAGGCATGGGAGGGAATGAGTGTGCATCTTGCTATGGCTGTTGCTACTCAGGTCCAATGGCTTTTTCTGTGTCAGAGTCACAGGGACAGCTCTTCTGTGCCTTACACAACGCACTATGCTCACTCAGGTATCAGCAGTTTTGTTTTTTTTTTTTTTATCATGGCCTCAATGTCATGTCTTGTGACACATTAAATAGATGTCACAATGATTACAGATGTCTTTCAAGTTGATTCTCCTCCTAAGCATGTTGGCTGGCATTAGCCAGCTCCTCTGCTGGGGCGAGTCAGTGTAATTAGAGTTGTTTCATCTGGCTGAGTGAGGCTCCAGACTCCTATATGGGTGCTACAGTACATTGAGAATGGTTGAATAAGGTTTTAAAACATACAGCCTGAGGATGATGAAGCACTTGGAGTTTTTCATGAAAGATGCTGTACTAGTTTAAAAGATTAGGACCGTTGACTGAAAAATTTGATTCTCAGTGTAAACCCTGAGATCTGAAGGAAGTTGTGCCAAGCACAAGTCCTAGTCTTATAAACCACAGGATGTCATTCAAAATAAACAAGTTCTCTTAAAATGAATAGTTCCAGTGTTCCTCTCTTTCCCCTAGCTGCCATTTCAACGCTGTTCTTCTGCTGGTTTTTAACCTCTTTATCCATCATATACAGGTTTTGAAGGAGAAAATCTTGAACCAAACTGACTGTGATGTTTTGAATGCAAAATGCATTGCATTGATCCCTAGACTTACGTCTCTAGTATTATGTCTACACAAGAGAACTCAAACAGGCCATTAGAATCCCAGATATGGCTGAGAATGAATGCCAAATTAAAAACAAAAGGGTGTTTTCTACCATCTGCAAGTCCCAAGTAGACAAGCTTTCCAGTACCAATTCCTTTGTGCTCATCTGGAATTTACCCATATCTGACCAGCAGGATCCCAGACCTTTCTATGGCCTTGTTACTACAGTCAATCACGGGCCTCACAGTATTTAATGTATTTCATCCTCTCTACTTTGCAGTTCTACTCACCTTACTTTAGAGGGAACAGAAAGGTCTGTCTGCATGACTTAATTTACCACCATGATTATGTTGTTGCTGATGCAGAGGTGCCCAGAGCTTTCCAGGAAATGCATTGCAAAGCAGGGAGCACAAATGCACCCAGGAATTTAGATGTGTGTGCAGACCCTCCTTCCATGCCCTGCCCTTGGGGTCAGGCTATTCTTTTTACAGTGCTAAGCAAGTCATAACCTTTTGGCTGAAGGGGAAACAGATAACCTTGTTTACTGTATTTTATCTTGTGGTTCATTTATGGCTACATTCTGGTTTCCATGTATGTGTATTCTGTTTATTTGCACTAGAATGGAAGGGAACTGCAATTAAATACAAGCTGGTATTAATAGCTTGTTGCATGTGGTTATGCTTTCTGTAACTGGATTATACTAATGTTGCTGTTCAAGCCTCGAAGCTGCAAAAAGTGTCCCATCCTAATTACATAACCCCAGCTGAGGTCCCTTGGTAATAAGTGAATGCATAAAACTCTTCCTGATGAGTTTCTCAGGAGTCAGAAGGAGGATGTTGGTATCCTGCTTATTATGCCATGTTAATTGTAAAAGGCTCTTGTCAGCGTATAACCCAATAACTTTTCTTCCCTCTGGGTTTTGTCAGGTTAATCCATGAGTCATGGAATATTTGAGTACAAATTCATGAGTCACGGGAAAGCACCATAGCCCTCATAGTTCTGGATGATCTTGCTGTCAGATCAAGTGTCTTCCCACTGCCTGGATGTACATCACAAATGCATCCTGCAACATTTTATAGTGTCAATAAAACCAAAATCCTCTGCTGGGAAATATTAGTGTTAATTAACTTATTAACAGATCAATTCTCAGGGCTTGTACTCAGATCTGGGAGAGCATTAGCAATGGACAGAGAATTCATAAAACAGAGTCAACCTTTTTCCTCTTGCTTTAATTCAGATATTTGTTTTTATTAGTGAATGTGCCTCATTGCATTTGACAAGGGGCAAATGGCAAATGCTGAGTTGTGTACATTTCTGGTCTTTAATTGGACATAACCATTACCACATTAGTCAGTAGCAAAATCAAAGTAGTGTGGAAATAATGATGAGAAATTAGGTCTTCAAACACCTTGTCATTTACACAGATAAGGGAAAGGAAGAGACAGTCTAGGGGACCAAAGTACCTAAATACTACTCAGAAATGCATCGCTGATCTCTCAGGCAAGAAGTCAACAACTACAGATCTTGTCCCAAGCAAGTGCTTCACCTAAACTGCTTTTGGGGCAATTGCTCTGTGAATTCATGGAGTGGAGAGCTCAGGTGTGCAAAAATGTCTTTTGGTCTTCCTCTTTGCTGTGGGGCTATAAGTGCTGGGGTATAGATATGAGTGGGTCTGACATCTTAGAGAGCAGTTGGTTTTATATATTTTTAAATTTAGATTGAAAGAACTAAACACTAAAAAATCCTTTCTGATGCTCTGCTGGGTACTTTTCTTCCATGCCACTCACTGCTTCAGGCTTCCATGTGGGTGAATTGTCCCTCTGGTTTCCTAGAAATAGGAATCATTGCAATGGGATCATTGCTAGGGATCATTGCTTTGGAGAGTTGCAACACAGGTAGAGATCCCAGCTGCTGCAAACACCAGTAGCCAGGCTCCCTGCAGGGCACAGCTGTGACACCCTTCAAGGTCCTGTGAGCAGCCTGTCCTTGTCAGTTGAGAAAACTGATATGTCCAGAGGAAGAGTTTGAGTTTGTTTGTTTCCCAACTGATCTTTCTTTGTGTATGTAGGAGTGGGACTAGAATGATAATATCCAAGGAGATTTAGGTGTAGCTGCTCATCTTGGGCTTTTAGGGAGAGAAACTTGCAGCCTCTGCCCAAAACCAGAACACTGAAAATAAACTGTAGGAACAGGGAGGGAGCTGGACATGACACAACTTGCTTGTTCAAGGACACAGTTTGTCCTTTCCTGTGTCATTCCTGCCAGATGTTTGCCCAACCTGTCCCAGGAAGGCTGTAGCAATGATAGTGCTCAGCTCCCTGGGCACCCCCCTCCCCTCCTGAACTCAACAGCAGGGGAAGAGATCTTTCAGGGCTGCTGAAGTTTCTTATAGCTTGTGCTATCTCCTGTGTACATTCCTCACTGTTACAGCTGTTATTCACATGTCTGTAAATAAAGGAAGCTATCATTTCTGCCCAGGCTTTACATGGGATGAGTAAGGCCTTGGCTGGACCAATGCCTACTTGAAATTGTGTATGCTACTGGCCTGCTTGAAAACACAGACACCTCCAAGCAAGTTAGTCATAAAGAGGAAAGCTTCTTTAACAGTCTTTTCTCAAGGCAAAGCTGAAAGCTTGCTGGAAGCAGCCAGGAATCCCAGGTGGGCTGGTCTCAGGAGCAGAGTGCTCAGGGCCCTCCCTCCCCTCCCTATGGGCCACAGTGTTGATGCACCAAACCCCAGAAAGAGCCCAGAAAATGTCTGAGAACACCATGTTTAAGTTGTTGCATGTCTTGAACTTCCCATGTTCATAACAGAGAGGAAGAAGTGACTGTTTTTATAATCCTGCATACCTTTGTGGCTCTTTGCCATAATCCAGCAGTGAAAGGGTGTTAAACATGCTCTTAAAGTGGCAGGTTTTAGAGCAGGAAAAACAACAAGGCCTCTGATTCATAACAGGACAGATAAAGGCTTCTCTGGGAAATCATTGCTGACTTGTAATAGTTTAGATTTCATTGGTCATTTTTGTCCTAGGACAGATTTTAAGAAGATCAAAGACACCTGAGGTGTTAATATGATGATACTGTCCACCTGGACTGCTTTAGAAAGATTTTATTGGACTGAAAGGTTCTTTCTGACCATGAATTTTAGCTCTCTCCTGGAGAAGAAGGTGGTCCTTAAGTTTCACCTGTATTAGTTGTGCCCCCTCCTCCTCTATCTCACCATGCCCTATCTGGAAAAAAGCCCAGGCTGAAAGCGGAGCAACCTTCTTCTGGCCTCCTAAACTATGACTCCACAGAAGTGAAAGAAAAGGGGCATGATACTCCTCCTCCTGCCTTGAGGAGAGGTTATTTTTAACACCGAGGTCTCCAAAGCAAGTGTTAGTGCCAAAGCACTTTGGAGCTGCTGCAGAGCATCCTGTTGAGTTGAATGTCAGGAGGGGGATCCAGGAGCACAAAAGTGAGGCCTGAGTCCCTCCCTGAACAAACCCTGGCTTTGTCAAGACTGATATGAGGGGCCTCATGGGCGGCACAAACCAAAGTGTGTGTGTGGCTGTGCAGGGAGGCTGAGGATGGTGACGGTGGGTCTGCTCCCAACTAGGACAGAAATGACATCTTATAAGAAACTGCACGATGATACCTGCTGATTTATGGACAAGCAGTATTTGTTCTGGCAAAAAATAGCTTCCAATTAGCCTGAAAACAGACTGCTCTGAGTAGAGGATTTGCAGACTCTTTCTTTTTTATTGGCAAACCTCATTTTAATATAATCAGCTGCTTGACAGACAGGTTAGGTAATAATCCTTGATGTGAGCGCTAACAGATTTGAACATTGAGTACAGCCTTTAGTGCCCAGAGCCCTCTGCCAGTAGCTGAAATACATTTGATATTAAAATGCCATGGGAACCTAGGAAGCCCCTTGCCAGAGCACCTTGCTGAGTACATTAAAATGCCACCTTCAATAATTCATAATATCTGTTCAGTAAGCTGATGTGTGTGTGTGGGAAGGTGGGTAATAAAACAACTCAGACCTGGTCTGCCAAGATAATTTAGTGGCTAGTTAAATCTCTTGATGCTATTAATCAATGAAGTGGCCCACAGCATAAATAAATCCAGAATGTAATATGACAGCACTATGGAAGTGCATGGGAAGCGATTCTTCCTCTCTCATGTGTGATGCTAAGTGCCACACTGCTCCAGCAGCTGGTATTTGAATAACCTCAGTGCTCTCTCTAATGCTTCAAACATATCAGGCTTTCCAGCTGTGTTATCCCATGTTTAGATGGCAGCTAAATGTCTTCAACTCTGCTGTGCGTGCAACACAGGGAGCAGTTGGCTGTGAAAGTTGGAGCAGATTGTAAACTCCATCACTTAATCCAGTGTCTCGTTTCACTAATCAAGAGCTGGTGGAGGATCATTCTCTTCCTAAGATTAAAGCATTTTATCAGAGTTGGAACTCTATTTCTGCAGATCCCTGGTGAGGTATGAACAAATACTCTTGACACAACTTATACTGCTGCTGTAAATTTACAGATGCTTTCAGCACTCCAAATTAATCTACTCATTCAGCATCTCCAGGAATGCAACATAACAAGGCTGTGTTCTAAAGTCTCTTATCCTGGTGAATTTGGTGTAATTCTAGTGTAATCTGTGTCTTACCCTTACTGTACTGAGCCAGAACCCAACCTACTAGCAGACATCAGAAATGAGTATGATTAAATTATGTCAATTAAATTTTCCATTAAATTCAGCCCGTAGCTTCCCTTCTATTCATTAATACTGGGCTAATATTTACTTTTAAGACACAGATCTTTGTAGACCTTCCACATATTTTTTCCACCAAACTGATTTGCAGCCAAGCACTGCATATTCAGTACCTTCACTCCTTCCTGATGAATCTGGCAAAAATTCCAGCATTCAGGTTAGTGTTGGCTCTGCCCAGATACTGGCGACTGTGCTCAGCTATCAGGATGTTCGTGGAAAGCGGATGTGTAACTGCCTTAACATGTCTGAATTTGCATCAGGTTTTGAATCCACACAAATAGAGTGTCTACTTTTCATCCAGATGTATTCTGAAACACAGACTCTTATCTTTTTTCCTGTGCTACTCTGTCCATCTTTTTTGGCATCTTCTTCTGTAAAGAAAACTATTTACCCAGCAGCAGCACTACCTATGACTGAGCTACAGCTTATATTAACGCTCATCTTCAGGCTTCAGCACTCATTTCACACAAAGAGGAGATCTGGGACCAATTAAAAGGCTCAGCCCATGCGTGGTAACATGTTCAATCACATCTTGCTCATGTGCCTAAGCCTCATAGTTTGGCATTTCCCTTCACCCAGAAATGCTGACTTTTTCATCCTGGTCCTTAGTGTATGTCTCCATGAGGCAGTTGCTGTAACAAAAAGATTACACAGGAGGGGCTTGGAAAAATCCCTCTGCATTGAGCAGAACTTTTATTTCAAAACAGAGATATACAGCAAGGGTAAGAACTTGTTCTTTGTGATTGTATCTGGCCAAGGATTCCCCCATGCCTTCCAGACACAGTGGTTTAACTTCATGGGTGGCTGCTGAGAGGCTTCTGATCTCTCATCGGGCTGCGTGGGGAACACCAGGATAGAGTTGTTGAACTAGAAAAGCAAAGACATCAGGATCTGGAAAAGGTGGCTGTCTGGCCCACAGTGGATACTTGCACTAAGAAGCTGGAGTTGTCTAAAAAGGCATCAAGAAATGTGTCATGCATCTGACATGGGTTCTCTGGGATATGACAACTCAGGTCTCAGCTACATAGGAGCAAATGTGAAATGTCACTTGTCACAGAAAACATGGTCAAATAGGTAATCTTGCTTTTTGGATGTGTGAGGATGGGACTGAAGTCTCATGGAAGTGTGCACAGAAGCTCTGGTATCTACAGTAAAGTCTGTTGTTCCAAGTTCCTCCTAAAAGAGTTATCTTGTTTAAAACCAGTGTGGTTGTACCTACATGAGCTTCAGACACACCTTAAGCTACTGGTTAGGTACATGCATAATTTGTTCCATAGGTTGGACTGTAATGAGAACAGTTTAGCCCTAGATGGAAATCTTTATTCTGTCTTTATTATAAATCTATACTCTGAGTTTGCTTAGTCATGCATAATTCCCTCATACTTGCATAGCTTTAACCAATTCCCCAGCTCAAGAGATAATTACATTGTGCCTCTGCAGCCCAGAGGTAAGGATAGCACTCCTGGCTTACAGAAGATAGAAACAGCCATATTTATGACTCCTGATTAAAACATGGTATTGGAAAAAAGTATCATTTGAGTCATCAGGATATCAGTTGACCATTGCTTTCCTTCACATTTGAATTAGGAAAAAGAATAAAGTTGCATTAAACTAAAAAGAGAATTTCAAGATGATATTGAAAGGTTTCCCACAGTGGGTGTATGCTTATATTTTCCTCCACCCATCATAAATCTCAGCAGTAGATCTTTCCCCACTCATGTTTTGCATTAGTAAATTGAACTCTATGCTCTGTCCCCTCAAAGATTAATGCCTCCATCTGAGGAAGTAGTTGAATACGTGCTGACGGTAGTGCTTTCATCATTAGCAAATGGGAGACTGTGGGAGGAGAACAGAATTTGCATGTGTTGGATGTTGGCCTAAACATACTCAAACTGAATTCTGGACATCAGAGAAGAATTGATAGAGCATAAGCATTTAATCAGCAAACCACAGGGAAAAAAAAAAAGGAATCCTACTTTTAATTAAAAAGCTTTTCAGCCCTCTTTGTGCCAACATGAACAAATGTGTCTGCAGAGTACACTCCAAACATCTCAAACCCATGTTTGCTGTTAAGTGATATTACATTTTATTAGTGATCCTAGAGGAAGTTTTTACATCTCTGTAAAGTTTGAAATATTTTCACTACCCTATTTTCGAAGATGCATTTGAGAGACATTTAACTGCTACAAATGTTAAACTGGTGGTTCAAAGTAAGTGTGGTGCCTCATGTGTGCCTATGGCATCCAGTACAACTTGGTCCTGGTCCTGATCCTTGTACAGACCTCTGAATACCTTCACAGTTCTCCTGCTACTTTGAAGTTCCATTTACTCACTAGAAAACTACCCAGTAAACCTGCTTAAAAACAAACCCAGATTGCCTAAAATCAAAATAAAATGTCAGCAGAGAGGAGGCTGACTTTGTCACCTGGCTCTGTGAACAGCTGCATGCAGAAAGCTACCTTAGGACCCACATTTCATCAAATCTAAGTTATGTTAAACTTTTTCTTTCACAAACAATAGCACGTGAAGGAACAAACTAAGCACACGCAGTAAAGAACAAAGGACATTCATCACTGGGATATTTTGGCCTCTAATTGAACAGCAGTCATACCAAATTCCTCCATCCCCCAGCTCTAGGACTGAGTGTCTTTGCTCTGCTGGGGAAGGAAAGGCAGAAACACCTGTGGGTACTGCAGATTTTACCACAGTTCTTGCAAGAGTGCACTTGCTAACCAGGGTGCTCTGGCTGCTTTCCAGCCAAGGCAGATACAAGATTTTGCCTGCCTAGAAATCATCTAAGAAGTTTCAAAACATTTTCTTCACTTCCTGCCTTGAACTTTTGCAACTATTACCTTCTGCATTAGAGACAATGGCTTTTAACAACCAGTAAAATTAAATCCTGTGTCTGGCATTTGCCAAGTAGCTTGATATTTTTTGGGAAGGTTGATGATGTTTGACATCTTTTACTGGTTTCTGTGTTAGTTTTTTAATTAGCCTCTTGTGATCATTGACAAAGGTCTGAAATTGTAGATGTTGTGGAGGACACAGGCCTACAAGAGTGAAAGAAAGAAAGTAGGTAAGTATATTGTATTTTTTTAAAGTGCAATTTTTAAATTAATTTCTGCTGAAATAAAAAAGATGTTCTAGTCTTGTTTCAGTTTGAAGGCTACTGATAGAGTCATCAGATTCCCATTGAAGAATATCCTTATGACTTTTACAGTTCCCACAAAGCACTAAATAACTGTTGGAATTTGAGACACCAACTGCTTTCACTGCTACTTTTATATTGGCATTTGGTACATTGTCATCTTTCCACCAAAATTTTAGGCAGAGGAAGGTACCTGAACACGAGTTACATAGGAACCAAGGGCAATAGACCAGAGGCCAGACATCTTATCAGTCAGCCACGGCTTTTGTGTAGATAACACAGCCTGACGCTGTGAAGTGCTGCTTGTTCCCCTAATTTTTGCCAAGAACGGTGATAACCAGAGACACTCAGCGTCACCACACTGAGCACCCTCCGTGCTGGGCGTCTGCAAAGCCACTGGCATCGTACGGGCTGTGCGTGTTTGGTGTTGCTGTGCTGATACAGGTCGATACACAGGTTGATACCAAGCAGTTGTGTAAAAAACAAACTCCAAACTGGGTGTGCGAGCTGGGGCGCTGCCAGTGAGGTACATTGTTTTCTCAGCAGCTGGGATATGATATTCTGCTTCAGATGTTGTGATACGTGTACAAACTGGAGCAAGTGCGCAAGTGGTGTGGATACCACCAGTGCTGGCGGGTTTGGGCAGTCTGGGGCAAACGATGGAGCAAAGGCGTGAGAGGTTCCTGCAGCAGAGGGAATGACCTGCGAGCTCACACCCACAGGGCAGAGCCTGTTGCCCACTGCACGGCAAGAGGCTGGGGATGGCCAAACCACACACCAGGTTCAGGCCAGGAACGGTTTCTTACCACAGCACCGGTTCCATGCAGAGCTCTGGAGCTAGACAAGAAGGGTTGCTCAGAGGAGAGCTCCATGGAGGCCCCCTCGGCCACTCTGGAAGCCTGGGCTGCTCCATGCGGAGGGGAAGCCGTGGTCCCCCAGCCTGGGAGCGGCTGGAAAGAGCCCTGTGGATGAGGAGGTGGGCAATGCTGGAGAAGAACAGGGGGTGGTGGGACTGGGGTCTGTCTGGACCCTTCGAGCACTTCACCGAAACTGACACGTTTCTTTAGTTGTTGGGCACATGACTTGGTCTGTTCAGCTGGAGAAGAGGAGAAGGAGGGGAGAGCTTATCACAGTCTGAAACTTCCTCATGAGGGGAAGAGGAGGAGCAGGCACCGATCCCCTCTCTGGTGACCGCTGACAGAACCCGAGGGAATGGCCTGGAGTTGTGTCAGGGAGGGTTTAGGCTGGATATCAGGAAAAGGTTCTTCACCCAAAGGGTGGTCAGGCACTGAAACAGGCAAGTGCTCACAGCCCCGAGCCTGACCGAGCGTGAGAAGCCTTTGTACAACACTCTCAGGTACATGGTGGGATTCTTGGGGATGTCCTGTGCAGGCACTTGGACTATCCTTGTGAGTCCCTTCCAACTCAGAAGGGATTCTGTGACCCCGCAAGGGCCGGGGCGGGCTGGCAGAGCCCCCGGCCGGCGGCGCTGACTCAGGCGAGCGGCAGGCGGCGCCTTTAAATGTGCCGGGCCCGGCCGCTCCGCCTCAGGTGCCGCCGCGCTGCCCAACCGCGCCTGCGCCGCCCGGCACGACCCGCTCGGTCCGCACAGCTTTGTCCGGGCCCGGCCGGAGCGAGCGGCGAGACCCGCGGGGCGATCGCGACCCCGATCCCGGCTCCGGTGGTATCGGCAGCACCGACAGCTGGCGGCCCTTAAGGTGGATCGCGTTTAAGGTGGAGCGCTGCCGCGAGGCGGACCGGGCGTTAAGGTGGATCGCGCTTAAGGTGGACTCTCGGCGAAGCCGCGCCTGCCGGCGGGGGGGCCGGGGCTCGGCATGGGGAGCCCCGCCTGAAGCGGGGCCCGAGGAGCCGCGCCGGCCCGGCCCGAGCAGGAGGAGGAGATGGGGGAGGCCCGCCGCTGAGGAGCCAGCTTCGCC
>JAOXXN010000212.1:6075577-6093011 GCA_026770055.1 Myrmophylax atrothorax
CCCCGGCCGCTGACAATGCCCGGCTCCCGGCCGCTCGGCAGGAAGAGGCAGCCCATGGACGAGGGCGAGGTGGGGAGCGCAGCCCCACGCGGAGCTGGGGCTGCTCCGGCCGCTCCGCGGGGAGGGGGCGGTGGCAGTGGCAGTGGGGGGGTTGCCCCGCCGCGTTTGGATTGGGAGAGGTTTAATTTTCTTTAAAGGCAGCTCCTTCATCACCGCCATCCTCCTCCTCGTCCCTTTGCAGCTGTGAAGCCGTCCCGGCCGCAGCCTCCCCGCCGGCCCCCGGGACCCCCCGGCGCAGCGCCATGGAGGCGGTGGGAAAGTTTGAGTTCAGCAGGAAGGACCTCATCGGGCACGGAGCCTTCGCCGTCGTCTTCAAAGGCAGGCACAAAGAGGTGAGAATCCTGGGTTTTTTAATTTATTCTTTTCCCTTCTGCTTTTTGTTTGTATGTTTATTTATTTATTTCCTGGCCTGGGCAGCGCGTCCCGGTCACCCCGTCCCTGCCGGCTGCGGTCGCTGTTGCCAGGCTGGGCATCACCCCGGGCTCGGGATCGCAGACGTGTTTATTGTTATTTATTTTTGTTCTCTTGGGAGTTTTTTGGGAAGCAGGCGTGTGTCCCGGTAGGTGGCTTCACCTTGGGGCTAGAGAAGTGTCTGCAGACCCCCCAAAACCTGCCCTCACCCTCCCAAACAAGAGGGGGAAAATCCCTCCAGACTGTCTGTGAAATGTGTAGAGAGCTGTTCCTTTAGTTTGGGTTGGGGTTTGTGGTGTTTTTTTTTTTTTTGTCTGTGAAGTCTTCTCCTTCTCCACTTAATTTTTCTAGGAGAAGGAGAAATCTCATACTGGTAAATAAAAGGAAACCAATCCGGCAGTGGATTTTCCATCATTAGGGCTTGGGCTAAGCCATGGCTCCCACAGTGCGTTTATTTCTAGTGATTAAATAAGAGGATAATCGTCATATAAAGTAGTAAGAAAAACCCAAACCTTGGGCTTTTCTCCTTGGGCTGACAAGCATAATTCGGGAAAGGGCAAGTCTGAACAAGCAAGGGGTAGGCATTAGGATGTGAAATGAGAGGCCTTTACCGGTGCTGCAACACACTTCCTTCAGTAGTATTTGTAATCTGTTAAGAGGCTGCTTATTCTAATGTAAATTAATGGTGACATTTACATTTATCTTTGTGTTATATATGCACTATTTCAGAAGCCTGAGCTGGAAGTAGCTGTGAAATGCATTAACAAGAAGAACCTTGCAAAATCACAAACTCTGCTGGGCAAGGAAATAAAAATCCTTAAGGTAAAGGCAGGCTGGCTTGTTTTCTTCAGTCTTTGTACTATATGCCCTTTATTGCTCTTGTCTTACAGTCTTTTTTTTACTCTTTCTAGGAATTGAAGCATGAAAACATTGTTGCCTTGTATGACTTCCAGGTAAATACATTCAATTACAGCAAAGCATGCTGAATTTGGGGAAAGGTTGAATGAAGTTTGTGAAACTTCAGTTTTTAAGAAATGTTTTGTATTCAGATGTGTATTTTGGGGAGAGAAAGTCTTCTGACAAGTTAGGGAAAGATAAACACCTTTGAGCAGATCATGTTTTAGTTGTTGGTTGGACCACTGAACTCGTGCAGTTGCGAGTCGAAGTGGGAGCTTCTCTTCCCAGGATGTTATGCAGTGTGTGGTGAATATGTCTGTGGTGGAAGCTCTTAAGTTCTCAGAATGTTAGAAATAAAATTAGTTATTTTTGGCATACCCACCTTTGGTTTTCTTTCTCTGGTCTGGATACACTCCCTGAGAAAGTTTCTTTTTCCTGGGCCATGTAAAAATAGTGTGAGCATGACTTTGTAGCATATGATTGTCTTCAGTTCCAGAGGATTTTAATTTGCATTTTTCTGTTGTCCTTGTGGCAGTCACTAAGTGTTAAAAATTGCAGCAGACATTTTTAGATTATTGTGGTTTCCCACAGTTGCCTTTTCCTTCAAAGTCAGCCCTGAAGATCTAATCTAATCTAAGGGGCTAAAACCGATCCACTCACAAAACCCAAGGTATCCAATTACATTTTTTTTCTTGGATATTTAGTGAAATCCTGTTGGCTCGTGAGGCAAGTTTTCTTTCACATTTGTGATGCTTTTTAAAATAAGGCTGCAGGATCCAAAGCCTAAAATGGAACCCTTGTGTTTGTGGGTGAGGAGCTGGCGAGGAGCGTGTCTGTGCGGCCGAAGGGCTGCTGTGAGTGCCCCCTGTCTCGGCCGGACCCCGGGTGGCCCTGGGGTGGCTAATCGGGAGCCTCCTGCCCTGGCGCTGATATCACGTGTCCCGCAAGCCGCCGTGTTTGTTGACATTCCTCCTTTTCCCGTGGATTGGCTCCGGTGCCCGCCACGTCACTCCAACACGAATCCCAGCCGGTCGGTACAGCAGTGCCTGCGTGCAGAGCCTTCTGGGGGCTGTAGTCCGTGTGTGTCACCCCAGCCCGCAGCCCCTGGGGCTGGAACATCCCCCGGGTCCCTCCCTGCGGGAACAGGGAGCTCTGGGGAGGTGCTGCCGGGGACCCGGACCTTGTTTTGGTGAGAGGTGGAAGTGGGAGGTGTCAGGTTGCTCTGGGAGCAGGATTGCTTCTTGGAAATACTCTTTGGGTAGCTGTGCATTGCTCCTGAGCTACCCTTCTGAGCTGGTCTGGCAGAGCAGCGACTGCCTTTGGCCTGATGTGTGCTGCAGAGTAGCTGGGAAAGCTTCCTTTGGGCACAGGCCACTTGGGGCATTACATCTCATGGTTTTTTTCCTTCTCTGTACTTTCTAAATTTGCTTAATAACTTTTCACTTGAGGGGAGTGAGTGGCTGCTCCTGCACTTCATCTGTAGTTTGCATGAAGTATTTACGCTGCTGGGTGTGCTCATTGCAGATAATTCAAAACTGTTGTGTTTCTCTCCCTGCTTCAAATCATTGCTGGGTAGGAAGCAGCTCAAAGACTTTTTCTGCAAAAAGAGCAATTTCATCACTGTTACACTTCCAGCGATGTGTTTTTCTCCTGTCATGATGAGCTTTAGTTAAATTCTGTGTATAGCTGTGTAGTCTGGTGAGATTTTTGCAAGAAGCTGTGTAAGATGCCACAGGAGAAGAACTTGAGAATGGTCCAGGGCTCAAGGCATGCCCAGGTGTATGTTTAGTTATTGGCTTTGTCAGAGTCCTTGTATGACCTAAGTAATTTGATTCCTCAGACCTAAATGAGAGGATTTAGGGAGCAGTGGGTGTTTTATGGTGCTGCCAGGGTGTGGAGTCTCCTCCGGTGTGAGGTCACTGGTCACCAGACAGTCTGATGGGGTCCACCCACATAGGTTGTGTGTGTAATGGGTCTGAGTGTTTGGCCTTGCTCTATGTCTACTTGGGAGTTGTACAAGAGTAAATTATCTGTGCAGGTGAAAGTGCAGGTCTGTGGAAGGCTGGCTGCTGCCCACCTTTCCTTACTTTGTAAAAAAGACTGCTAATTACTCACTTTGCTCCCCCAAGACAAGATTGGTTGCTTCATTCATAGCTGCATGTGTATTTACCCATGAAAATATATTTGAGTTAATTGAGCCCTTACTTCTAGGCTTTCTAAAACTGAAGAGCTTTGTTCTTATAGTACAACATAGAGCAAAAGGGAAAAAATACTTCCTGTGAAACTTAATGTTGCCCTGTAGCTTTGTCTGTCATTGCATTTTGTGTCCTCCCTTCCTCTGCTCTGCCTGTCAACAGTGACTCTGACTTTCTCGTGTACACAAGGAAATGGTTACTAAAACCACAGTGGCTGTAAGCAAGTGATTGCATCCAATGATGCTTTCATTTGTATTTTCCTGGTTAAAAACTAATGCTAACCAGGCCTCATACAACACACAATTTTTGATCTAATGCCAGATTTGCTTCAGACAGACACTTGCAGTGCTGATATTTAGTACTGACAAGCAGCTCTCACCCTGGCACCCTTAGTTTATCCTTCAAATTCAGGGAAATTGCTGTGTTCCTTCTCATTTCATAGACCTCTGTGATAGTTTCATAAATAATGACAAAATACAAAGCTTCCTAGGAGTAAATGGTACTGATGCATGTTTAATGCATAAAAGTGCAGTGACTGGACTTTTATAGATCCCCTTTCTGGAGGCCTAAAAGCACTGTCAGTCCATGAGAATGGCTCACAAAATGAAATATGCATATTCCCATTATTATGTGCTCATGTATTAATGAGAGGTGCTGTTAACAGTTTAGGAGCTTCATGCAAGAACCATTGCTCAAAAAGAGGATAAATCATATCACATTTCTGAAAGTGCTGTCTCTTTAGTGTCTGTATGGAGTTGTGGTGCAAGTTTTTCCTAGTCACAGGAGATGTTTGGCATAGAGTAAAAACTTTATTCCACCATCTCTGGGATGCATTAGTTGTTACTGAGCAATCCCTGACTCCTCAGCTGACTTGCAGGGGGGCTGGAGTTGGGGATCCCAGTCTGCAGTGGTCAAGGGGAGTACAGCAGTCTAAAGGGACATCTGGATACCAGAAATCTCTTTACTCTGAAGACAGCCAAATGAGCTCTTGTTCCTTAAGGTGGAAATTAGTAACAACACGGATACAAATGATGGTTTCTGTCAGATGAGGACTTGGTATCGCAATGAGATTTCTTGGAAAACTGATCTCCAAAACTGAAGATCAGCTCAACTCTTCACACATGTTCATGCTGAAAGCTTAGCACATGTGGTCTGGTGTGTGGGACTTGCTTTAGTTTTCTTTGGGACTCAGGACGTTGATTCTGTGATCTTGATTAGTGGAGAGGGGTTCAGTGGCAGGAAGGTAACCCTTGAACTTTCAGATCCTGGGAGCACTGTGTGCTAGACAGGTTCTTTCAGTGCCATTAAGAACTAAGTTCTTATATGTAACTAAGATCTTTGGGCAATGGCAGGTTCTGGATGTGTTTTCCTCCCTGTGCTGTACCAGCTGCCCCCGGTTGAGTAAGTGTCAACTGAGGATCTCACATATGGCTGTGTTGGTGCTAGGGCAGAAAATCTGCTATTCCTGGACACAAATCATGCTTTGGATATTAGAAAGCATTTTCCTGCACGAAATAGGAAGAAGGATTATTAGACTGGCATGTTTTCCCTAATGCTGTGCTGTGAGCTGAGCTTGCTTCTTAAAGCAGCCTGGCTAGGCCTGTGCTCGTGTGGGTATTGGGTGGTTGTTGTGTTGTTTTGAGGGGTTTTTCCCCACTTTTTGGATGGGTGGGATGGACTGGTTGCAGCAACACAGCTCTTAACGTCACACAGGGCACTGCTGTGATGTTTCTGTTTCAGCCTGTATTACCTGAGGGTCTGCTTTCCATAATTTGGTGACAAGTTGGCTTATTGTACTCACGAGCTTGAGATGAGCTGAGAGTAATTGTTAACTCACTCATCTAGTACAGACTCACCAAAAATATTTCTGCTGGGATGACTGTATCACCTGGCAAGAAAGAACACGGAGTCCTTGCAGTGCAGTTTTTCTCATGCACATGGTTTAAGGAGTGGATGGCAGAACAAACACTTCTCAGCTTAGTGATCAGTCACCCTGGGCTAGAGATAATAACAGCCTTCTTGTGTTGCTACTGTATAGCAAGTCCTTGTGATCAATAGGATTGTGGCTGCTGGGCTGTGATGTTCTGCTGTGCTGGCTGCACTGTCGCCTTTTTCTGACACAGAGCCTTTAGCTGTTAGTCCACATCTTGTGTACGTGCCTCCTGCTGTCCCCTGGGACCTCTGGAGTGCAGTGTCCTTAGGTGTGTCCTTTGGAGTGCCCTCCAGCACTGCTGGCCTCTGCTGCACTGCTGTGCTGGGCAGCGTGGTGTGGGATGAATCAGTGTTGCTGCTGTGTCGCCTCATGCCTCGCCATTTCTCGTGCCACCTCATGCAGGATCTTCTGTTCCTCAGGCACTGCTGTCTGGGTGCCCCATCTTGGGACACAGGGCTCTACTGTGACACTTGGAATGACTAAGGAGGCCCTCTGTGTCTGGGAGATCACACTCCTGAGGTCAGGCTGCCTGGTTAAATCCTGTTTTAATTCCATCCCCGAGCAAAGCTGGCAGGTTGCCTGGTGAGTGGGTGTAAAGTGCAGGCTTCTCTGAACTGCCAAGCAATCCTCTTTCTGTTTGCACCGCGGACAAGAATGGGGTGTCTGCTATCCTGCTCCATCAGCATCCTCACAACTGTTGAAGGGAGTCACCGAAGATTGAATCTGGCTTAATTTAGAGCTACAAGGGAACAGGACAAAACCCCAACCACCGTCTGCCAGTAGTTTTGTGGAGTTGAGAGTTTAGTGGACCAAAATGGATGTGTTTGTGGAGAGTTGAGAATTTTATAGTCTTTTTTTTTTTTTAATACTGCCTTCACTAGCAGAGTGCCCCACTGTGCAGGTCCCAGAAACATCTAGCAAATATTGACCACTAAATATAGACCTCAGAGGAGTCATAGGCTTTTTACAGAGGGAGTTGTCTTGCTGCATTTTTGAAGTTATGATCACTGTTTTACTCATCCTATGTGTAAAGCACATACCTGTGTTCCTCTCACATGATTAAGGTGTCATGGAAGTGCTGGCGATGTGGTGGTTAATAGCCTCTAAAGCTCCTGTGGAAGGTAGCATTACTCAGACTATAATGACAGATTAAGGAATGTTTCCCAGGAGTAATCGGAAACTGGTAGGCTGTTGTGTTCGCACTTTGGCAGCAAAGCTCTGGTAACGGCAGAACTGCTGTTCATGCTGCTCTTCTTCAAGTTCCATCACTGCTTCCACCATGAAAATTTCCACTGTGTAAATCCTTATGATGACTGAACACGTTTGGTTTGAGTGAGCAAAGCAAGGAGGTGAAGATTTGAAGGACAGATGGGAAAAAGTGCCTCCTAATCAGTGGCTGGGTGGGATTAAATTCAGATGGAGAAACACTGTTTGAATTTACTTAGAATATTTATAGGTTCAAGTCAAAGCCTAATTAAAAGATTTAATTTTGTGGCTGGACTGAACCTGCTCCTAAACTGTGAAGCTGCAACAAAACTGTGTTTCAAAAGCTCATCTTAGTGCTCAAGCTTGTGTAGAGAATTGAGGGTATAGTTCACTTCCATGTGTCATCCGTTCTCCTCTCCCTTTTTTTGCACCACCTGCCTTCCCACCTGTTGATATCAACTGAAAAGCTTTGCAGAACAGGCAAACTAGCAAAGAAAAGATGGGTGTTGGTGGTAGGAGTCAGGGCTGGATGGCTCCAGTTTGCTTTGGCAAAACACTTGGAGAAGTTCTGGTCCTTGGAAGTGGATGTGGGTCTTACATGAGGTAAACTGCCTTCATCCCAGAAGTGAGATGCAGTGGGGAAATGAGCAGCTAAGCACAGGGGTGGTCAGCAAAGGTGGTAGTCTTTGATCTGCAAAAGGTTTTGTTTGTTTTGTTTTCAAAGTAAGCATGTCTGGTTTTGTTTGTTGCTTTCTGTTGGCTGGATGTGGGGTTTTTGTTGGTTTTTTTTTGTTTGTTTTGGTTTTTGTTTTGTTTGGGGTTTTTTTGCTGTTACTTACGTTCATGTAGCAATAGCAAATGGCAAACCTGGTGGAAAGTGAGCAAGTGTGATGTGGTCTTCATGTGCAGTGTTTCTCAGGTACAGATCTAAACATACTTTGCTTAAGAAAAAGCATCTTAATTGTCTTCAGATGTTATGATTCCTCTCTGAGGAGTGTATTAAAAAATGTTCACAGCAGAATCCAGGGGAGATCCTGCCCGCAGATAATTTTGGAACCTCTTCTCTGCTTAGTGTATAGCGAGGAGGTGCTTTAACTGCATGATATCTTCTGCATTATAATGTGCAGACCTTAAATATCACCATAAACAGATGCTGTCAAAATGCAAAGTGAGGATCTCGGAGCTGCATTTGTTTACTAAGCAAGGTTGTTTCAAGGGGGCCTGATAGAAATGAATCAAATTGTGCATCACTGGTTGCTTAAGGCAATAATGTTCTGTCTGGCTGCAGGAGCACCTGGCTTGTCTCCTAGCATCAGAGTAACAGGAGGAATTAGGTCAGCTGAGCTGGCATAGTAGGGATCAACCAAACTAGTTCCAGTGGAGGGAATGAAAGATGCATAATTTTAAGTCATTAGAGATCCCATTTAGCAAAGTGTCTTACATGTCCAGCAAGGGAGGGCCTCCCAGCTGAGGTGTGAGAGCTGCTGGTGTGATGGGGAACCCCAGGGACCAGTGTGGGGTCGAGTGGTGGTGGGCAGGGCTGGGAGGCAGCTCTGGGGGCTGCAGGGTGGGCTCCGTGTGTCCTCTGCATGTCCCCTGTGTGTGTGCTGTGTCACATCACCATGCACACAACTGGGCCGTGGTGGGACTTTCTGGAGGTTTCTTCATTTGCATTTGATAGTCTCTTCATTTAGTTGGCAATTGTAGGCAGCATGTTAAATGTGTTGAAAAGTACTTGTTTCTCTGTTTTTTTAAATACTGCAGATTTGAGTCCATGTTTCTCTGGCTTCCAGTACCTGAATTTTTTTTCCCCTCTTAAATTAAGATCATTTTTATTTGAAAGAAACGCATGTTTTTTCCTTCAAAATCCTTTTCTTCCCCATCTTTGTGATAACCAGTGTGTTTATTTTCTTAAATCTGGTAAATGAAGCCTGAAATAAATGGATGTAAAAGAGAAGACTTGCAAAGGCCAGTCACTCATGCAGCTGCCATAGAAAACCTCTTGGGGAGGCCAGACATTTTCAGAGTTGTTTAAAGGAAAACAAAACACAACAAAAACACCACCTGCAGAGTATCAGATTGTGTTTGGGATACACCGTTAAAAACCAAGCCATTCACAACTTCATCAATGGAACTACATTAATCAAACAAAAATCAAACTTTGGGACTGAGTCACTTTGCTTGTATTTGCACAGATCTCAATAAATTAATATGTCTCAATGACTGTGATTAAAACTGAAATGTTCACATTTCTACTGTTTTATCCACCTTGCCCTACAGCTGTCCCCCCCCTGCTGATTGGGCAGGCTCATAAAATGCAACTTTACAGTATGCAAGGATTTAATTCCAGTGCATGTGACTGAGCTTAAGGGAATGGGGAATTCAACCTTAAATGTTCAGTTTATAGTATAACTGTGATACCGAAAGGAGGTGAGGAATAAACACAGAAAAGCAAATGGATATTGATTATTTTTATCATTGTTTTTAGAATTCTGATGTTTCCTCTCTCGATAGCATTGTGTAATGCATTGCCATTTGCAAAGGAGTTTGCTTATGTTTGAAAAAGCTTCTAGGTATTATTTTGCCTCTTGGCAAAGGGGTAACTGCTTTCTTCCACTCCTTGTCAGCAAGCCCAAACTTTTCAGGATTTCTCTTATCCCTGCCTTGCTGCTGCAGCTGTTGCATACAGATGTGGCCTGCATCCACTGCACTCAGACAGTGATGCCTCCTCAGGAGTTGGTGGCGGGGCACAGAGTGCTGAAGGAGGTGCAGCATTGCCCCCAGAGCAACATGATTGCTGTAAGGAGGGATTGCTTTTCAGTGTTTCAGCAGCACAGGTCTTCCGTTTGCTCTGATGTGCGTGTTTTTGGTCTTGCCTTGAAGCTCTGTGACCTGTGAAACCCAAAGCTTTGTCTCTCCACCCCATTATGACATGAATCCCATACTTTGGTTTCTGTGGTTGGGCTCAGATGCAGCTCCAGCCGTGGCCTGCTGTAGTGTGCTGCTCTGCAGAGGCTCCATTTGCCTCTGAAGGAGAGTCAGGTTTTTTTGTCTGAGCTCTCTGCAAGTGCTGTGGTCACCAGTCATCCAGCAGGTGTGCTGGATCTCAGGGCTTTGGTCGAGGCCAGCAGTGAACTTGTGTGAAGCCAATAGCAGAGTGCCCAGCAGTGGGGCTGTGACCAGCACTGCCACCTGCCACTGCCTGGAGGGGCAGGTGGGACTGGTCTGAAGGAACCTGCTGAAAGTGTCCAGGGGAAGGGATGATGAAGTCTCTTCAAGTCACTTGAAGACTGAACTCCTGACCATCTGTGCTCCCATTTGTCCATGGTGGTATGAGCTGCCTGGCAAACAGCAGCTCTATGGGCATGATGTTGTCATCTTTGGTTTTTAATGTCATGCAGGCAGACTTTAGAACCGTTTCCAGGAGGATGGGAAATACTTTCCCTCCCTTCATGAAACCTGTGTAGAACCAAATGATAGCTTACCTGCTGTTTTTAATCTGCCCTAAAGTACAACCTGTCCTGAAACAACTCATCAGATTTACAATAGAGAATACTGTAGTTCCTGGAATGGGGCAGTGCTGACCCTTGGCATCACTGTTCTTCTGGTCCTACAAAAATCTGCCTGTTGCAAGGCCAGCCATAAATAGTTTCTGTGCTGCAGAGACTCCCTTCTGTCTGCTTAGTGCCTCTATTAGTGCTCTGCATCCTGGGCAAGCTCACAGGTCAGTAGGAAGCAGAATGCAGTTCAGAGTCAATGCAGAAGTTTGTGGGCCTCTCTGGGTCTTGGTTCTGATGCATATTCCATGGGATCTACAGAAAGACACCAGAAGCCTTCATTCTTCTGGGAAGTAACAGGTCTTCTGACCATGTCCAGTCAGTAGCAGTGGGTTTTATTGCTGGACCTCGATGTGTCAAAATGGGCAAAGGTATTGAATAGGCTGTGGGATGTGGTGTTTGCATATCACTTCCTGGACCTAGTGCTGTTCTGTGACTGCTACTGTAGCCCAAGATCTATCACTTTCAGGGTAGCCTGTACTCAAGAGAGAAATGGCTGCTGGTTTTTATAACTTACTAACTCTCTTGGTGCAGTACTTTGCTGTCTGCACGACTTGAATTCCAAAAGTCTGTCCTAAAATATGCTTTTGTATGGCTGTGAAGCTGTGTCTGGGCTTGAGAAACATTTTGTGGTATTGCATGTCCATGCAGAGAGGAGATTATACTGCCGTGAATGAGTGCTTTCCTTTTCTTTCTTCATCTGAGTTAATTGTTGTCTCCTCAATTAGAAACCACCTCAAAATGTTCCCGAGTTCCTTATTGATAATGTTCAGAAGGAGTAAGGAGGGCAACCAGGGCCAGAGAACACAAGAAGCTCTGAGACCTGTTGTTCTTTTCACTTGAGGTCAAAAAGCACATGAATATCTTCTAGCTGTTTGCTTTGGATCTGTTTTCCAGAGGATGAGCATTGGTAGGTGCTCCCACACTTCAGATTGATGTTACTATTGTCTCTTACCTTGCCTCTGTTCAAATAGTTGCATCAGGAGATAATCCTTGCATAGCACAAGAGTTTTCCTTTCCCTTTAGAGATTAACCTGCTCAAGACAAACTGTGAGCCCCAGTGAAATAATACTAAGATGTTTTTCTTTTTGGAAAATGTCTTCCCTCTCTTGAGAACAGTGGGTTTGTTTTTCCCCAGCCCAGCGTGCTTGGAAAGCCCTGTCTGAGCTAGAGGCTTTCCAGGTGCTGTTGGCCTAGGAATTGGGTTCTTTAAAGACTGTTCATGATTCCAGTTCCACTGTTAGAAAGCAATGACTCGAGACTGTAGGCCAGGAGGGCACTGGCTCCATGAGATCCTACTGGCAAAACAGGAGGATGTGGTGTGCTGTGGTTCTGCTGCAGCGAGTACGGGAAGTAGCAAAAGACAAAAAAATGGTGGGCTAGCTTTAGCTTTTTGTTGGTGTTACCTTCCACTGTCAGATCCTCAGCTCTGTTACGTTCCTGTTGTGTTGGTGCAGTTGGTTTAGTCCTAGCCTTGCTTACAGGGATCTGTGTGTGGCGATTATCTTTGCTTGGCAGTGCCTCGGTGCTGTTGGAGAGGTGGTGTTGAGCAGCTCATGGGAGATATCTCCTGAGAGGTACAAACCAGGAACCTTTGCCATCAGAGGAAAGCCAGCAAACAGGCTGATCTTCAGGAGAGTAACAAAGCCACTCTTGAGGACTTGAGTCCGCACAGCTCTTGTCCTGTAGGCAGCAGGAGCCTTGTCAGCCCTGTGATGCTCAGCACATGGTCCTAAGAGTGGAGCTACGTTCATCGTCCAAGTGTTCCTCCTGCATCCCCCAGTCTTCCTAGGAAAGAACACTTGTGTGAGCTGGAAGCCATCCTTTGCTGGTTTAACCCAGAGCCTATTACAGCACTGGTCCCACACAGATTGGCAAGAACATTGCACTGCTGAGAGAATCTTGGACTGTTGTGTAATCAAATTTCCGCTTTTTTTCCTTCCTGAGCACCTTTCTAAACTTGGTGGCAAGCTGAGTGCACGGCTAGAGTGCAGAGGAGGATTTTTCTAAGGAAAATTCCTCTCACTGACTTTTTAAGCTGTGGTAGGAGGATGACTAACTGTGGGTACACCCAGACATTTCCCTTTGGACACACCTAAACACACACTTTCCAAGAAGAGGATCATGCCACCTTCCAGTATGGGTGGAGAGAAAATTTAAAGGAGGACAGGACTGCTGGGTCTTGATATCCGTAATGTCCATCCCTTCTAGTGTCCCAGTTAGGAATTTTAACAGAGCACAGTCCTGGGGTGATTCATGGTATACTGCTGAATGAGGTTTCTTCATTTCTTCGTCCTCCATTAGCAGATGTGTGTTATTTGTGGACAGCAGAGGCTGTTGCCTATTTTTACACTCAATTAAATTGTAACTTCATCACTGGGGCCTCTGCTGCAAGAACTACAAGTCAGGCAGTGATCCAGACTGATTAATTATCAGCTTAATGCCTTTGGCAGAGGCCTTTTGCTGCTATTGTGAAGCATGGTCAGGGTACTGCTGCACTTTGTGATGAGAGGAAAACTTAGGGGTTTGTCTTTGTGCTGTTTCATTGAGCTTGTTTAGTGACAGGATTAGCCTTGGCTGCATGAACTGGCACATGTGAATAAGAGGTCCAGAGGAAATTATCTGTAGTGCTTCTTGGACACGAGCCTCTGCAGAAATAGAGCAAACTGTAACACTTTTCTTGTTGCTGATATGGAAACAAGTGGGTTGGGCATTTTGGTTTTTTTTTTTCCCTAGATAAACTGGTAGCTTGTAAAATTTGTCTTGCAGTATTTTTTCCTTGTTTTGTTAACGAACAAATCATAAATACAGTGGAAGGATAAAAATGGTCAGTAAGTAGTTTCTGCTGCTGAATCAGCTTGAAAAGAAGTCCATCAGCCCATCTGAGAAATCAGAAGTCTCTTCAGACAGCTGAATCTGCTGTAACCAGTGTAAGCTCTACTGGCTTTTTCCAAACAAGAGCTTGTTTCTGCAACTCTTCCTGAAATAAATGCTTAGTTTTGTTGGCAAAACTTTACAAATCTCTTTCTGGTAAGTGGGTCTTGAAATGCTGAAGCTGCAAATGTGGAAGTTGTTCTCCCTGCTACAGGCATCTGTAATCTGAAAATACCCTTGCTAGATGTTCCTCTGCTGTGGTGGCTGTGCGTGCAGCAGGGAGGAGGCTGAATATTCAAAGGTGCAGTTGTGAGTGGATGGTTGTGGGACCCATCTGCTTCTCTCTTAGAAGCCTTTCAGGCATTGCCCTCTTATCGCACCAACACAGGGTGAAGAGACAAAACCACGAACCACCAAGGTCACGTTGTTGTTGGGAGAGTCGAACAGAGCATCTCCCTTGCCACTGTAGGTCCTTGTTTAACCCTGGTCACTGTACACACTGGCTGCCAAAGATCAATGATTTGCTTGATGTTTGTTTGCAGAGTCTTTAAATAAAGTAGAATGGAAAACCAACCAAACTGCCCAGTGTACATTAGCTGTTGGCTAACAAATTATTACAAGTATCTTCTAGACTTGGTTTTTGTAAGCTCTGCTTCCTCTTAATTTTCTATGTAGGTAATAATATACTGAGCTTCCCCAAACCCTGCTGGCATTACACATACTCGTATGCAGAGTTACTGAGCTGCAATGATCACAGCATGTTTAGCCAAGAAGTGTCTATGAAAACTGTTGTTGTGGCAGTGATGAAGGTGGTGTGGGCTGCAAAAACCACTTCAGACACTTCTGTGCCCAGCAGTTGCCCTGCAGTGAGCTCCCTGAGCAGCTGCACTGCACTTCTGGTGTGTCTCACATCTTCTAGTACATCTGGGGCTGGACTTCCTCTTGAAGTGAAAGTCTTGTCTATCTTTTATCAGCCTTGGCTTTCCAGTGTTCCTGCTTAGGACAGCAGGAGCTGGCGGGCTTTGAACATTCCTGAGCATTCCCCCTCAGCACTTTGTGATGTTCAAAGCTTGTGATGATGCTTGGGATTTTCTTCTTGCACTGCTTCCCTTTGACCGGTGCTTTTAACCACAGACTGGTTTCCCGCTTCACCCAAACTGTGTATGAAATTGGATGACTTAATGTGTGCTGCTTTCAAATGCAGAGGTTGGAAAACAAAACTTGTTTAAAGTAGTGCTTGTCATGCAAGCAAGTGGAACAAACACCTTCTTGAAGTATCAGAGAAAATTGCTTTTTGAACAAACAGGGGGACTTCAAAAAGCTCAGCTGGGCTTGACAATGAGAACAGGTCTAAGAGTGGAGAGTGTCCCCGGGCTCTGGTGAACACTTGAACCAGTGGCTGCTGTGCTGCCCAGTGCCTTGAGCCTCACTGGGGGAAGGTGGCCAGTGCCCCCTGCAGCTGTGGCTGGAGTCTCTCAAATCACAGGTCATTCAGCTTCCTCCTCTCTCCCCCTCTTCGTCCAACCAGTCTTCAAACAAACATATGGAAACCCAGATTTCACATTGTGAGGTTAAAAGAGGACGGAAGAGAAATGATGAGAAGTGCAGAAGACTCGAGGCGGTGACAAAGGCAGGCAATTTGGTACAGGCTTGACAGGAGGTAGAGTCCTGTGGGCAGACCAAGATGAAAGGGGCTGAGAGCAGACAATGGAGAGTGGTTGGAAACTAAACAGCTGGTAGGGTGGATGCTGGGGATTTTGAAATGATAGTTGTGCTCAGAGGAGGAATCAGATGGGCAGGTACCTAAACAGCCTAGTAAGTAAAGTCATGCTGTGCCAGAGCTATGGAAGTGGGGTGAAGTCTCTTGCTCTCTGCCACTACTTTTAGAACTTCTCCACCCACCCAAGCAGTTGCTGCCTGTGCATGCCTCTGGCTGGGTCTTGAGTTGAGGAGGGACTCAGTTTGCAGATTGTTATGCAGCAGGTCTGCTTCTGTCTGACTCCTGTTCCAACAAGAGGATTTAGTCAATTGGCCTTCTGGGTTTACCTGGGGTTGAAACATCTGCCTGTGTTCGTGTCTGTTCTGCCAGTGGTTTGGTGGCTCTGCCAGACTTTTGCCAGGCAGCTGCTGGTGTCACCACATGCTGCACAGCCACTAAAGTTCCTTTTGTGGCTCTGTGGTGCTGTATGTTTGTGGGACACTTCTCCATCCTGCGATTGTATTGTGGAAATGCCATCTTGTATGAGTTTCCTAAGGGCAGGGGGCTGGGGGAGAGGGTCAGCTAAGGCAGGAGGTAAACTCTCAAGATGATAAGAGCATCACAGTGCAACACCTGTAGTGAACTTAGTAAGATGAGTGTTTGGCCTGGTGTTAGCTGGTGTTGACCCCCATGATAATCCAGAAAGCTTTAGGCACCTGATAATGGCACTGTTGATATATGTTGAAAATCTGACTGGCCAATGCTGTGTTTTTCACTGGAGATCTTTCCCTTTTTACCTGCAACTGAAGGTGAATCTCTTGGGTGCTTTTCAGCCGTGGGGTTGAATTGCAGGTCCCAAAATTGCATTGCTCTTATCTCTCTTCAGACCAGAGCTGCTCATGTGGGCATAGCTGCTATAAAGGGCCAAGTTAAATGTGGAAATGATTAAGGCTCTGAGATAGCAGTGTGCCAGCATCTGTGTGCGTGCCACTGTTAATCCCCAGAGCCCCAAAGGACATGTGGACCCAAGCCACAATACTGGAGATCAGCTTGGTTAAGCAGATGCACACTCAGAAAACATGCTTAAATACCTGACATTTTTCAAAGTAAGCAATCTTCCAAGCATTAACCGATAATGTTTTTACCCCCTCTTTAGTCAGACTTGTAACAGAGCACAGATTATTTGTTTAAATGGAAATGCAGCAATTAAATGTGTAAAATATTTCAGCACATAAATCCCTTATTTTTCTATTTTCCCAGGAACTGGCCAACTCTGTCTACTTGGTTATGGAGGTGAGTATATGTCTTTTTTTTTTACCTTCTTTCCCTCCTTCTTTTTTAATTTTTAAGCTCATTTTGAGCAGACCAACATGTTCACAAGTGGTGCTTCCTCCTGGCAGTCCTACCTGTGATTCTTTGCTAATCTAATCTGCAGCTGCACACCATTGAGAGCCAGAGCTGTGTGGGTGCAGATAGCAGCAGAGACATTTTTCCTGATGCTGCTGTCAGAAGGTCATGCTGGCACAGACTTAAGCAGACATTTTACCTCAGAGGTCAAGTGGGTGCTACTGGGTAGTATTTGCTTCAAAGATCCATGGAGAGAGAATTTTCTTGACATAGCTTACCTGCAAAGCTTGTGAATGTTTTCTTTCCTCTGCAGTTTTCACTCTTGAGGTCTTGTTGACTTTTCTTAATGATGTGGAACATTGATGTGAGAAATTTTAGTTTTCAGCTGTGGCTGTTCCCAGGCTTTCTTTCCTCAGCCATCTCTGTGATGGTGTCTCCAGCAGTGACCCTTCTGCTTTGTTCTGGTTTTCCCTTTCTCTCTGATGTGCTTGAACATGGATGTGCACAAAAGCTGGTTAATGCTGGTGTATCATAATGCAACATAATATTTAGGGAAAATGGAACAGGAGAGGAACCCACAGGAATGGGGTTTTCCCTGCCAACTTCTGAATATGTATTTTGACACGTGTGGTTATTTATGTTTAAATACTGTGATAAGCCTGCTATTCTAGTGAAGTTTACTGGTTTTAATCTTTGCTTTGCCTTGCATTAACTGAGCTTTCTGTTCTGTTTGCAGTACTGTAATGGTGGTGACCTGGCTGACTACCTTCACAGTAAGTAGAACTGTATGGGGAATATCCTCTGTATTCAGAAGGAAATACTGTTTTAGCTCATTCAAGTTGCTGGGGTTTGTAGAAGATCTAAGTAAGCAGATTGTGTATCTTTTTTTTTTAATTCCTGCAAAATAAAGAGTATCACTGCTCCAAGGTTTGCACTTCATAATCATTTGAAAACTGAGAACCCAGGACAATTAGAGCTGATCTTGTAGTCCTTTCTATATAGGTCAGCAGTGACTGTTGTCAGTAGTTGTGTACTTTAGTTACAATGGCTTTATGGATTAAACACATTTCAAGGCTGCTGGGTGACTGTAGTGTAGCCAGCAGTGCTGTGAGGGTAACAAAAACTACCGATTTCAAGGTCTTTTGGAAAATATAGAACAGGTACCTGGGACTGTGGTGCCTTGAACAACTTTTTGTTAAGACTCAAGGATGTCTGCCAGCAAACCAAATGAAAAGTGCTTTGCCAGCTGTATTGC
>JAOXXN010000212.1:6099915-6118976 GCA_026770055.1 Myrmophylax atrothorax
GTCTGAAGGCCTGACAGTACCTGCTCTCCTGACTGGCCGTGAAGAGTGTGGTGGGGGTGGGTCAGGCAGACCCAAAAGTGGGTGTTTTCACAAACTGAATTAGAGGCAGGTTTCTCAGTTGCATTTCACCTTGTACACATGAGGCACGTGGATGGACCAGCAGTAGTTGGGAGCAGTGCTCCAGAAATCCAGTTACAGAGCTCACATATCCCCTGTGGTCCCTCACAAATGAGTGCTGGATGATACAACCCTCTCACATGAGCTTTTGGTTATATTGCAGCTCATGAGCTGAAGCTGACACCAGTTAGGTACAACTGTTCCAAAGCTGAGAAATGAGGTCCAGTGCAGAAGCTTGAAATGTTGTTGCCTGTTTGACTGAAGCATTTTGATGTGGTTTTTGTTTTGATTTGCTTTTTGGGTTTTTTGTGAAGTGCAGAGTTATTATCTGGGAGGTGGAAGGGACTGGGAGCTGCAAACACAGGCAGGAGGGCTGCAGGCACAACTGCTCTTGGGTGTGATGTACCCTGCAATCCTCTCTCCCGCTTCCCTGAGGAGTACATGGTCCAGGGAATATCTGTCTGTATCAGTTCATTAGTGACAGATGACAGTGTCAGTCTCATAGCTTGAAATATCTGGTAACCTTGAGAGAACCTCTAAGTATCATATGATCAGATGCTGAGTAACCTGCAGCAGTAATAATTTGTCTTGGTATTCCTTGTCCCTGGCTTTTCTGCTGTGGCTCAGCTTTCTGTCCTAATGCTGTAGCTGGCACTGTTGGAACCCTTCTAAAGAAAAAGAGGAAGACTTTCAGTAGGGCTGGTCTAGAAATGTGGATGGTGGTGAGTAGTGGTTTCCCCTGGGTGCCTGTTACATTGAGCCTTTTCAATGGAGGGAAACTTTCAGTTCCACAAATGAAAGGCTGAGGTAGTAGCAGATGAACTGGTTAGTTATGAACTGGCACGCTCTCAGTGAAGTCAAGAGAGCTTTCCCAGCTGACATTTCAAAGTGCAGGTGAATGGGTACAAGAAGTGACTGTTTATCCCTGAAAAATTAAGTTTGTTCTTCTGAAAGCTACTTTTGGGGCTTGCTCTGCCCTTTTCTGGTGTCTGTACTGTGCATTAATAAGTGGCACAAGGATGCTGCTGCTCAAGAAGAGAGCTATCAAAAACTTGTTAAAATGGGATAGGTGCTGTGAAGATTGATGGGAAGTGAAAGTAGAAAGAATAAACTGGAGAAGGTGCAGGCTCCCTGGAATTAGTGTCTGATCCTGACCTGTTTCTGTTTCTCTTTGTAGCTGACTTTGGGTTTGCCCGGTATCTGCAGAACAATATGATGGCAGCAACATTGTGTGGTTCACCCATGTACATGGTAAGTGTGCTCTGCCTACATATTTTTCTGAGTTGTTTCTGCTTTGCTCCTCAAAAGCAAAGCTTTGTTTTTCTCTAGTTTTTCACCCAAAAGTGAAATTTTATTTACTTGTCAGAAACCAGCTATTACATAGGGGCATTCCTGAATTTCTAGCTGCTGGTGATGTCAGACACTGGGTGCCTGGGTTGTCGTGTAACTTTCAGATGGACTGTGGTTAAAAAAAATGGACTATTGATTGTTGTCTGCTCCCAGAAACTGCATCTTCCAGAGGTCACCAAGGCTTCTCCTCTGAAAGCATTGGAAAGTGCAGCCTATTTCCTCTGCTGTGAGCAAAGCAATAACAGAAGGGTGAGGGCTGGGGTGATGCTTCACATACGTGGCTAGTTGAGTGAGGTGTTGCTTCCCTGGAGAGGAGCCTAAGTAAATCCCTGCTTCAGCAAGTCCTTTCGAGACGGAGGGGTTCACAAACCTGCTGTCACCTCAGGCTTTGCAGTCGTTTTTGCTACTCTCACAGCATCAGGAGCAGGATCCCTCTTAAGCAGAAGTTTTTAAAATCAACTGTTTAGTTCCTTGGTCTTGCAAAATCCCTTCAGGTCTGTGGACCTGTGCAGGCAAAGATTTTGCCACTCTGGCTAACTTACTCCTAAGTTTGGTTTGCTCTACAGCTCAGCAGGTGGGTGTAAATAGAGCTCACCTGCTGTTTGCTATTTGTGTTTTGTGCATTCCCACTCCCTGATCCCCATCCCCCAAATTCTGTAACCAAACCAGTTGCTTTCAGGATGGCTTCTTAAGCTGTGAAACAGATTTGTATAAGAAACCAAACTGATCCCTTTCACCCTCTTTGTGCTTCCCACTCTGTGAGCAGGTTGTGATGAGGTCATCTCTTATTTGTACTCATGGAGCAGCAAGGTCTTGGTGTTGCATCAAGTCAGTGAAATTAAAAATGACAAAACTAGACAAAAATAAAAATGTCAAAGCTAGACATGTAATAGTTCCTGAGGATGTGGGTGTCTGAGCTCAAAGTAAAAATGATGTGGGTCAGTTTAGGTTGAAGTTTTTAGAGATGCACTGGAGCAGGAGGCACTTGATTTCAAACATGGTCAAATCCACTCTCAAGTTTTTTGTCTGTAGTCTTTGGGCAGAGTTAGGTAGGACTGTTCTGCACTGCACAGGGGTGGTGCATTTGGTAATCTGCTCCACAGTACTAACTCAAGCAAACAGACTTCTTCCCTCTCCCTTTTTTGAAGCCTGATGTTTATTTGAACTGTGCTATATGTGACGATGATGTAACTCTCTTCTCCTATGAGAGTTTCCTGAATTGTCTATTTTTAGTGATACTTTTCAGAGTCTCTTGTGAAAGTAATTGAAAACACAGCTTATTTTTTTGAAAGGGCTGGACAAAGATAGTGATGATATTTTTCTATTTATTTTTTATTTAAACAACTCTGAATGTTACAATGTTTCATATTGTTCTCTGTTTACTGATGGATCTGCAGGAGGATGGGGAGGGAGGGTTTGGTTGAGATTTAGGGTGTGTTTGAAGTCTGTCCCTGCTGCTATTGTGGATCTTGTGCAGGAGCCTTGGGAACATCTGCTGGCATGGCAGGCCCTTATTCCCTGCTTTAGGTCAAATCTACTTGTTTCATTTTGCTCTGTTAAAAAAGAAAGGTATTTTACCCCCACTAGAATGAGCTTTCTCTCTGAATCCCAGTATATGATCCATGTCATGTGAGACTTGAAACTTCCTTGTGCAATTCTTGTCCTGCTTCCTTGGCTTTGTTTGGTTCCATGCCTGCTTCCCTTAGGGACAAACCGAGCTCCTGTCCACAACTTGTTTGTTGCCTTTTTTTCCATTATGTGTGCCCTTTACTTCTAGCAGAGCTAGAAAATTGATCTTGTTCCATGCTGGCAGCACTGCAATGAAATCTGCAGTCATAAACACATGGGATTAGCCAGCCTGCCCTTCTGTCCCTCCTCTGCTGCTGCTCCTAAGGCACCCTGCCTCCTGAGCCGTGGGGCTTTGGGGGCTTGCACTGTCTCCAGCTTTGGGAGCAAACCTGGCAGGGAGCAGCTGAGTGCACAATCTGAGATTAGAAACCAGAGTTTGGGGCACAGCAGGGCTCAGGCTGTTGGACTGAAATGAAACACACTGGTCTGCCTTTGAACCCAAACTGTGACCTTGGCAGCAGACTCTGGAGCTTAATTAATGTGCTGCCATCTTGGGCTAAATGAGGAAAGTGCCCAAGTGAAGCAGCTCAGGATGGAGGCTGGAGCTTAACCTGTGCAGTGTGAGCCTTTGCTGCTCTTGATCATTTACCTGTTCCTTGCTTTGGTTGAGGAGATGTGTCTGTGCCATTTCAGTGACACTGTTTTTGAGCACAGGTGGATTCAGCAGAAAATGGTACACTGAGAAGGGAAAGTACCAAGTTTGCCCAAAATACCCCAATACTGGAATTTTTTTTTCCTTCTGAATGAAAATCTCTGCTTCCTTTACTTAGATAGGGAATTGGCCCTTTCAAGATAGTTCTATTGGGAGCAAATCTTTCATGGTAATGTGGTAATCTAGCTAGAGATTTTAAAGCATAATAGTGACTTCTCTTTCTTGGAGCTGCTAAAAAAAACAAGCTACATCTTCTTATAAAACAAATTTCTGTTCTCTCCCAAAAAGGCACCAGAAGTCATTATGTCACAACACTACGATGCCAAAGCTGACCTCTGGAGTATAGGAACCATCATTTATCAGTGTCTAACAGGAAAGGCTCCTTTTCAGGTGAGTTGCTTAGATCTGATGTTTCTGACTCTCTCCTGATTTTTTTTTGTCTTTTTTCCTTCTAATTTGGTTACTTTAAGGCTTCTGTCATCTCTAATGTCACCTCTCCTAGATCCAGCCTCATGAAGGTCTGGCTGTCCAACACCTTGACAATGTGGTGCTTTATATCTTGTAATGCTGGATGTGTTGCTAGAATATGACTCTTTTCTGGTCTATATCTCACTGAAATGTATTTCCCAGTTATAAATCCTTAGAAAGGGTCATTTATTGAGAAAATTACCATGAATCAGTTAAAGCAGTGGGGTTTTTTCAGGCCTATATTTAGAAAATCAGTTTCTCTTTACAACTGTACTTAGTGTATAATTTATAATTATAATTCTGTTTGGTATGGAAGGACAATAAGGAAGATTGTAATTGCAGGTTAATGTTCAGGATGATTTGGAGGTAACTGGTGTGTTGCAGCTGAATCAACTTGGTTTTCAAAGCAGTTAAGTAGGATGTTATCAAAAGGATCTTATCTGTCACTGCACAGCAATCCCAGCCTGAAATGTTGATATTCATCAGGTCCAAACCCCTCCAAATACAACATAGTCCTGTAAAACTCCACCCTGTACTTAATGCCATAACTTCAGGGTGAGCTGGAAATATCTTTTGTGAGCAGCATTCTCTGCTTTTAAATTTTTGAATAGTGGAGGATTCACCACAGCCTTATGCATGTTGCTTCAGGATTACTTCACATCTTTTTGTCATACAGTGAGTACAGATGAATTCCAGCTATGGATTTTTCTTGTTCCCAATCATTTGTGTGCCACACTGTGTGTTCCTTTTCTTCTTCTACACTGAATGAGATCTCCAGACTCTTGCTTGCAGTTACTATTTTAAAGTATTGTACTTTCTTCCTTGCTGTCTTACAGCATAGCAGAGGTGCTTGAATTGCTGATACTCGTTTGCTTCTCTAATGTGTGAGCTCTGTAATCTCTAATCCATGGAAAAGGACCTCAGATTTGCCTGCTGATGTGTCAACCCAATGCCTCTGGAGTGCTTCTTCAATTTCTGTGATCCGTTAGGGCACTTGCGAACTGTGGCCCTCTCTTGACATGTCCTGACATCTCTTTATCCTGATTTCCTAACCAAACAAAATGGGAAAAAAACCCTAAGCAAACAATAAAAAGGAAATTAAAACAAATAGTACAAAAAAAACCTCAGGCGGAGGCAAATCTGTGTTCATGTAATAGGGCAAATTTTATGAAGTGCAGGACTTTCTGAGCTTTAGTTCCACAGCTCTTCAGGATTTCGCACAGGACCTTGAATGTTTATGCAGTTACATCATCAGGGAGGGTAAAGTGAGTTCTGAATTTGTTGAAGGAAAGGGTGGGCAAATACAGAAGTAAACTAATGGTATGTTTTGGTTTTGTCTAGAGCCAAGAACACTTCTCTTCTTCAGGGTAATTTTTTCCCAACTGCTATAAGAATCTTCCATTCCAGTGCTTTATATTCTGTCCACCAGCTTGCTCTGGGTTTAGAGCAAGACCTCATTTCCTTTGCATGTTTCTTTCTTTTTTTATAAACACCCCACAAAATGCACTGAAACTTCTGAATGGCTTCTGTTTATTGGTGTTGGTCTCTCTGTTTGAGAGGAGAAAATTACTTAGGACAACACACAAATATTTATTTTCTTTTAAGAAAAAAATGTGGGGAAGAAGAAAACAAACTTTGACTGCTGCATAGGAGAGCCTGGCACTCATTCTCCCTTGTCAACTTGGTGCCTTTTAGTCTCTAAAGGCACCTTAATATTGTGCTCATTCAAATTATTTGGTTACCGTTTAACGTGGTGACTTTGTCGTAGGTGTTCTTTGCTTAGTAGCTCATACACAACCATGGGGCATCTGCTTTCTTTGGAAAGAGCACGTGGCTTTTATCATTGGTTACTGATGGATGTCACAGAAATGTTCTTCTGAGACATTTGTTCCTATTGAGAAGGCTTTTCACGAGAAATGGAATTGGATGCTAGTCAGCTTCAGTCAACTCTCCATCCAAGGTTTTGAAAGGACAGATGGTCAGAAAACCATCAGTGTTCTGCCTGTCTGTGTGTGCTCGGGCTCACACTGAGGTGAGAGCAGTCCTGTGTGCCCCTGTCCCTCTGATTAAAATATGGCAATACCCGTCCTTGGGGTGGGCAGTGAAGGGACATTTCAGTCCCTGCCCAGCAGCTCCTGACCCTTGCTTTGTGCTTGCCTCACTAGGTAACCTCTCTTTCCCCTATACATCCAACATCTGTCGGGCTGGGAACAGGGTAATTTGTTTCTCTATTTTAATTTTCCCCATGCCCTTTTCTCTTTTGGCATTTGTATTTTGAAGCTGAATGCCAGACCCGTTTGTTACTGCAGTAGCAGCTGTGGATTTGTTTGGTCAGGGAGACAGAGGAGCTCAGCCCAGATGGTTCTCTGTGCCCCATCTATTTGTTTTGGCCATGTGTGTCACAAATTGCCTTCGAGCTGCCAGATCCAGGTGAAAGAAGCCTGTCCATGGCAGATGATGGGAAGCTGGTTAAAGGTTAACTGGCTTTCTGTGTTTGTTGGCATGGCTGTGTTGTAAGAATTTGCTGAGGGTCATTGAGCAGGGAGAAACTGTTGTTTACAGGGCTTTTAGGAGAAAGGAGGGGTAGTGGACAGAGGTGATTGGGACACCATGGACAGAAATGAATGCTTTTGGGAGGGATGTCTACAGATGGGTGGGGAGAGAGCAGGCTGATTCCACATAGTGCCACCAGCAGACCCAGTTGTACAGGGAAGCCAGGAACTGGATTTCTGATGGGAACCTCTTCAGGCTGAATCCTCACCATGCCTTTCCTCCCAGGCTGGCAAGGACAGCCCCTCATCCATGTCTAGCTGAGATTCCCATAGGAATCTGGAGCGTGAAACATGCTGTGTTTGGGCTCTCTATCTCTTTGCTGCATAAGGCAACCAGGCACCTTCAGGAGGATGCAAACCAAAAGGGTTACAGTGTTATCTGTGGTGAGGAGGAACGAGCTGCCTAAAATAAAATAGGGCTTTGGGGAAATGGGTTAGATGGAGAAAGATGAAATGTGTGAAAAGGCTGAGGCAGTTATCAATATGAAAAGTGCTCATAAATCAACGCTGAGGTGTGTTTGTGTGTGAATGTGATTTCTGGCTGTCTCAGAGTTAAAATTAACTGTAGCTGGGTCACCCAAGGCAATTTCCCAGAGCCACTCCTGTTCCTTCCCTGCCTCACTGCACACAGACAAGAAGGAAGCTGCTGATGCTCAGATGTGAACAGTTGGTAGGATGGCTGGTGAAGCTTTCTTAAGGAGCTTTTTGTATTAAACATGCCCATAAACAAAACTGTGAGACTGCCATAGGGATGAGATTAATGGGATTCATAATCCCTATAAACAGATTTGCTGAGCGCTGTATTAATGTGGAATTGTTAATTTGCCTTGCCTAATAAGTGGTGTGCACTTACATCTCTGCATTTCTGTCGCTGAGGACAGGACTTGAACAGGGCATTTCCCAATCATGCTGACCAGTACTGGCAAGTGCCTTGGGAATGTAGTGGTTTCCTCTTGTCCTTGCCTGAGCTGAAGAGTTTGGGACCCTGTGCCCACTGTGAGGGGTGCAGGCTGTGTAAATAAGTGACAAACAGCAGCAAAGCTGGAGGCAGAGAAGGAAAATACTTAACACTAGGTCTAAAACAATCAAAAACCAATCTCATCCTTGTCAGATGGTGTTTTAAATATGATTAGTTAAATTACCTCAATCTGTAGGGGGTTTTTTTGTGTGTGGGAGGAATCACACTGATCTTTCTCGTGGCTTCTGTTGTGTGACCCCTTTTAAAACTGGGCAGCTCTGGGTAAGCAGACTCACCACCAAGCACATGCACTTTGTGTCAGAGCTGTCCCTGGCAGTAGCTTGGGTCCCCTTGAACATCAAATCCTCTAAGCACCATGAAACCTGATTGTCTGCTGTCTGAGCCTTTGCATGAATCTTCCAGCTCCTTACAGATACGGTGCACTGTGGAGCCTGGGAGCAAGGAAGTGACAAGAGAGGCAATGCGAGTTGGTCTGCCTGGTCTGGCAGCTCTGAAAGAGTTAACCTACCTGCTTATGTTCTCATCCCAGACAGCTGATAGGTGAAAAATTAATTTCTAAGTCTGGTGTACCAAGTTAACTGCTTTAATTCTGAGTTAATTCTGTCTGCATAAGTACTAGGATTATGTATCACATACAGCAACCGCCCTGTTGTGAAACGGGCCTTGAGGAAGACTAGTGAAGGGACAATTTTATACATAGAATTTGAACTTCTGGTCTATTTGTTAGGCAGGCTGCTTTTCTGTTCCGAGATCTGTTCCTCTGGACTGTCCTGTGTCCATGGGGACAGGAATTCCTGGCAGTGGTAGGTTGTTCTGGAGAGACTGGATACAGTGATTGACTTGTTGCTATAGTCAGTGAGCCATTGGCTTTTGGACCGGTGTTTGTGGGTCTGATCCTGCTCTGTTTGCAGCAGAGAGAGATAAAAATGGACAGCTAAAGAAAAGGGTTCAGGAGGTGGGGGGTTTTTTTGTTTCCTTGTTTCTGGTCTTTGGGCTTTCAGGTCCCCCAAACAGCAGCCACTTAGTTGTGGGAGTCTTAAAAAGCAGAAGGTATTTGCAGCAGATTTTCAACCTTTTCCCTGGAACTACTGAGCTAGAAACATAATTGCTTATTTATTTTTTTCTCTCTAACATATCTGAATCCCCTTTCTGTTCCTTCAAATCCCCAAGGAAAGGATTCAAGGAACAGAGCAGATCTGGTACACCTGCTATGAAGTGTTGACTAGACAAGGTTGTTCACAGAGGCTGCAAATGTCTCTGGCCCTCTTCTGTCTGGGTGCTGAGCTTTTGCATCCAGCCTTTGCCCAAGCACAGTAAATCCAGTGCTGAGTGCTTTTGGAAACACCACCCTGCCTGCTTTTCACATGCAATTCACTTGCAGGCAGCCAGCACCAAATGGGATTTGGCAGGGTTATGCTGAATGCCTTTGTTGGCTCAACATATTTCCACTGCTGCTGGGGACGAAATAACAGACTGGCATGATTGAATTTGTCCAATTGTCTCTATATATAGAAAGGACAGACAAAAACAGAACCAGTTACACCAATGCAGCTGCTCTATAGTAACACGAGAGGGGGACTGAGGGTGTGAATTGACCTGCTGGTGTGTCTCCTTTTCTTGGGGGAAGCTGAGCTGTCCATTCTGCATCCCTGGTTCTGACAGATGGATGCTGTCTTACAGGTAGCATCTGGCTCTGTGTGCCTTGTCTGGTCTGGTTGTTATGTGCTTAAAATGTGCTTTTTCTGGTGCTTTTCTTGAGTAGAGTGTGTCCACCTGGAAGGTAAATTTCAATTTAAGTCCTTAGCTTCCTAAAAGAAGGAATTCAGATGGCATTTTTACTGATTACAAATTTTTTCCATGGTTCTCAGAGACACTATTTATTGAAAAGAGAGGTGAGCAAAGTGGTTGAGGGTTGTAGTGCTTTATGAAATGCATGGTAACAGCAGGAGAGCAGTGGGCATGTTACTGCGAGCCTGGGAGCTCACTGCCAGGAACAGAACTGTGTGACTCATTTGATTAATTACAAAGTTATGTGAAGATGCAGTTGTTTTTACCAAATTAATGATGATCCATGGCTGTCTGTGCTGGGCACTCATTAAAATGACTCTCTTCTCCCCATTATCTGTATCAGAGACCAGCCTATCATGGGCTTTAGGGAACAGCCCTAGTGAAGGAGAGTGGTCTGGGTGGGTAGGAGCAAGTGGGGATTGTACTGAGACATCACTATGTGGAGGAACAACCCTACAGGGACACCTCTTGAATTAGTACAAAGAGGAGGGGAATTTCATTGAGGATTTTGGTTTTGGTCCAAGCCAGTGCATAGAAACTTTCTGTAATAAGCCGGACTTCATATCTGTGCTGCTTTTAATATACTCTGTCTTTATTGCCAGGAAAATTTCTGACAAAACAGTGTTTAAAGTAGATCAGAGCCTCATTGTATTTGTGAAACAATTGAGTTGCTGCGACAGGAAATGACCAGAGCAAAGAGCCAAGGCTTGTGTATCTGTGATGTGAATGAGCCCTTCCCTCCCTGTGGGGGAGTTCTGCTCCTCCTCCTTGTCCCTTATATCTGTCAGGCCTATTTTTCATCACACAGAGCAATGTGGCCAGGCTGTTTGGTGCAGTGTGTATGTTTGCCTCCTTAAAGTTTGCCAAAAATGACAGGCCAACATCTGCAAGGGGAAAGGTGTAAAATGGAGTTTTCCTGTACCAAATCACATTGAGTGGAATCGATTGCAAATTTTGATGCAGTTTGCCATCTATGTAACAAGGTACTTTGCTAAAGAACATTCATTTTGATGGATTGTGGAGAAAGTATTTTTCTACCTTCTGTTTGGGTCCCTGTTGTGTCTGTGGACAGCAGAGAGTATGTTAGTGCAGAAAAGACAACCAGGAAATCTTTATTTCCTTCCTTTAGGAATTCAGTAGCATTTATTGGTACAATCAATAGGAGACCTGTGAAGCTTGTGTTGGGAAGGCTGTGTAAAAAATACTGTACTACAGGAGTGTGTTGCTGTTAGCAGCTTTTGAGACTCTCCTTCAGTTTCCCTTAAGGTTTTTTACCGACCTCTGTTATCCTTAATTCTCATCTTCAGCCAGAGGGAGTAGGTTATGTTGAAACAGCATCTTATGTGGCTGCTTTTCCAGCCATACTCTGTTAGTGGTGTTTTGATGGCCATCTGCTGATTGGCTTGTCTGATTTGCCTTTTTAAGCATCTTAATTGACCTTAAATGCTTCTAATTTAGAAATAGAAGTAGGTGGAAGGCTCAAGGGTTTCTAGAGCCTGCCCTGAACATCAGGAGAAGCTGCCTGTTGGCTCCTCATTCACACTTTCCTACACACTCTGCTGCACCAATAATTGATTGCAGATGAATCTCTCTGATCTTCCTCCCCTGTTTATGTGTGCCTTCATGTCTGTGTCATGCCAGCCAGCCTGCTCTGCCTTTAATAAAGGGACTTTCCTAAGCAGAAGAGCTTGAGACACTAGGGTTAATTTACTGGCCTGTATTATTCATTGCATAAAAACAAATGGAGAAATTGTGTTACGAGACTTTTACATGTCTGTGCTTCTCTACTGGTGATTTTATTTTTAACCTCAGCCATAAACCTCTTGTGCCAATCCCCCCCTCCTTTTTTTTTAATCTCATCTCTCAGAATTTGGAATCTTGTCATCAACATCCCACGCAGTTGTGTATATTACTGCACAAATAAAATAGGAGCTGTGGCTTGAGACCTTCTGGCTTCCTGGAATTAAAGTAGAAAATCCTAATTCAGTTGCTGTTTTCCCATGTTCCTAGTCTCTTCACAGAGCCCTTGCCCATCAACAGGCTCCCTACTCTTTTTCTAAATGCCCTGCAGCATTAAACCATGTTCTCAGCAGGATCTGCCATTCATCATTTGGGACTGCTCACGTATGCAATTATTTAGTCTCCTGGATGAGGCTATTAGGCCAGCTCAAACCTGAGCATCAGAGCCCACTGCAGTGAAGCTCAGCCCTTGAGAGGGAAGAACAGGACAGAAGCAGGTCAGGGACAAAATGGCAGTGGGATGAAATACTGTATTTTCACTCTGGCACAGGGCTGACTTTTCAATCTACAGCAAGCTGCAGATTCTCCTTGTCTGTGCTGGTCCAGCAGTTGGAAAGTGCCTCTGCTCTTCAGAGCTGCTGTGAAATAGAAATGCTAATCCCTTTCCTTCATTGTCAACTGCTTCATGTACTGGTTTCTCTCTCCCATACAGGCCAGCAGTCCACAGGATCTCCGCCTCTTCTATGAGAAAAACAAGATGCTGATGCCCAAGTAAGCATTTTTCCAGTGTCGCTGCTTGTAGGCACTTGTTTACCCTGTGTTTACACCTGTCCTTGCATGCTCCTGGCTTGTCACTTGGGGAGGTGACTGAAATATTTGGCCACCTGCCCTTCCCATTCCTTATTGCAGCAGTGATGTGACCCGGAGAAAATCAGACAGCAGAGGATAGCCAGAGTTGGTGTTGTCTCTCTGTGCTTCCCCTCTACATTGCAAAAATTCAGGGTTCTTAGTGATTTCAAGAGCCAGCCAGTGGTCCTGTTCCACACTTTGCCTCCCTGAAGCTGAGAGCCTTGGGAAGAACTCGCAGCCATTCTGGAAAACATGTGAGCAGCCAAACTGCAGTACCTCCTGTAACCTGTAATACCTGACTACAGATCACATTCCCATTTCTCACGTGTCAGGGCAGCAACTGCTTGTGTCCATCCTGCTGTTAGGGGGAAATACTATAACCTCGATGGAAATGGACACTGCTGCAGTTTCCAAGGGGAAGAGCACTGCTTTCGTCCCAGCAGGAGGGTGTATGTTACCTGCTGCTCAGTGCTGTGATTTGTCAGGGTATTTTGGTTTTGTTGCTGTGGTCTTTCCTCAGTTCTTAAAGCAGAACCTCTTGCCTGCTCTGAAAACCTCAGCCTGGTATAGAGGTAGGACTGAAGTTCCAGGTTATATATCCAAAAACTGGAAGACCTTTTTTAAGCAGCAAGTTAGCTTTGAGTTGGCAGAGCTGCTAATGCAGCCACATATGCAGAAAGTTAATCTGGTTGCTGTATGTGGATTTTTCTTTTCCCTTACCAGTTCAGACAGCTCCAAGAGATAACTGAGAGGAACTGTCAAGAAGCTGGAGGTCTTATCAGGGACTTGTGCAATGCAGTTAATTTCCTTTTAGGTACTTCCATTTTTGATCTGGGCAGAAGGCACAAATTTCTACCAGGACTAACTCTGGGGCGTGCATGTTCTCCTGGATTGAACTGGAGGGCATGATGGAGTAAAACACCCCAAGACAGCAATTTAAAGCAAAAATGCCACCACATGGTTGGAGCTAGATAGTCACTGTGAGCAGAATGTAGACCTTGTGTTTTTCCTGACTGGCCCAAAACATGGCTGCTCACCTTTGAGGTAGTCCCTCTTACTAAAAGGGAAATTCATCCCTACAACTAGTGAGCTTCCATGTGTTGATCCCGCTGCCCTGCTGTTATTTGGCTCATGATGCAGGCGAGGGAAGAAATGAAACTCGGCTGTAAGAGGAGAGCATGTCTGTTCTTGTAGGGATTAGTCCTTCTCCTTTGAGTCCTTTGCCCAGTCTGCATTTACTATTTTCACTGGTCTCCATTTTTGAACCACTGAACGCCTTCAAAATTTGGATCCAAGCCCAAAAATTGTTGTTTTTTTTTTTTACTGGGAAAGTCAGATATGAAGTGACCTTTGTGTAAATGGGAATTCCCTGCTTTCCAAAGTCAATTTGTCTCTAACATGGGCTGCAGTCTGTGCTATTCCTGAGTAAACATGAATAAGCTGCTTGACAGCCCTGCCAGCACAGTCTGAAACACAAAACTACTCCAGAGACCTCCTTCTCAGACTGCAGCAGTGCCAGGATTTGGTTTCACTCTCCTTGGGCCTTGGTAGACTGGCACCCACCTCCCTGCCATGGCCATGGAAAGTGCTGTGCTTTGGCTTGGGAATAGGGTGGGGAAGAGAAGCTCATTAAATGCACCCTAGCAGTCCCTGCCTGCACAGCTGCTGCTGACAGGTGAGATGCTGTTTGAGCATTCAGGGGAGCCCATGTCAGATGCCCAAAGGCCTCACAATTTTAATAGTGCTGATCTTCATAGCTAACATTCATCATGCTGGTTTGCATGGCAAAGTACATCCCAGGTCATGAGTGAAGGAGGCAGATTTGTTGCTTATGTTTAAAAACATGGCCTTGGAAAATAAATGCTTGGAAAACAGAGTAGCAGAGCTTGATGCTTCAGAGGTGGGAGATAAGGGGAGACAAACAGGCTGTTAATCTGCACCATCTTGGTCTGTTTCATGCCATCTGAAGTCCATGGCTTGACCTGCTTGTTTCATAGCTTTGAAACTATACTAAGGCTAAAGCCATAGCTGGGAAATGGACTCATTTTGAATGAAAGCTTTGTATGTCATGGATAAATAAGTGATGACGATAACACTGCAGGACTGCAGGTCTCCAGCACTAATGTATTTTTCAGGAGACTGCTCGCTATGGTATTCCATTACACTTCCAAAGGACATTTTTTTTATGAGAGGCTCAAACTGAGCCTCAGTGTATCTGTGTCCTGATAGCCCTCCTCCTGTGTTGATCTGAAAAGGCACACAAAACCATTCCAGCATCAGGGATGGAAAAGCAGCTTCTCCAGTACAAAGAAGGATGAGGGATGCTTGCCATCATTCTCTGTTCTAGGAATCACTGGGTTCAAATTCCTGCCCTAGCAAGGCCTGCGGCTTCCTAGTGAAAGAACTGGGTAGCACTGAAACCTATAAATACGTACCTTGCCTCTCATCTCCTGTTTCATTGAACAGGAGTCAGGCAGTGCTAGCTAGCACCTTTTTTACCCCCCTCACTATTTTTGTGCTAGCTTCTGTTTTCACCCTGTCTCTGGCAGGGTGGAGATGGTGTAGGAAGGGTTCTTGCTTCCAGCATCAGTTTGGCTTGGCCTCAGGGCAGTGAGTGATGCCACCCAACCAAGGGCAGCCCTGCCTGAGCCACGTGTGAGATGCTGAGCAGCTAAAATTACTGTGCTGGGCACTCATGCCATTACCTCAGCTGACCCCAGGGTGGGGAGAGGGAAAAGCCTGGCAGACTGTGGGGCCATGCTGGGCACAGCCGTGATAAACAGAGTTAATACTGAGAGGAGCAGGAACCACCTACGCTCTAATTTGGAGAGCTCTGCCCCGGCTGTGGGCCAGGCCTGGCTACTACTACAGCCCCCAGTAATGCTTCTGGTGATGGAGGGAAGTCAGCAGAGCTGAATCCAGTTATGCAAGATCTGAACTCTGCTTTCCCTGCCTTAATCTGTTCATTTATTCCCTGCATTTTGCAATCTACTGGAGTTAGGAAGAGCTGCCCTGGCCTCTTCTCCATCTGCTTGTGGGGCAAGGGAAAGCACAGTGATTTATGAGCTTTTCTACTGCAAAGGCCATTAAAAAGAGTATTTTCTTCCTAACGGTGCTGAAAAGTGGGATAATAGCTGCATGAATTTCAGCTTGCTTGGGTGGCAGTTGCTCACATCTTAGTGGCCTTCAATTAATATATGCTGTATATCAAGGAAGCAAATAGACAAAAGTTACTTGCTAGCCTTACATAAGCTGCACCGAAAAATAAATGCCTTAATAAAATGGTAGTAATTGGTGATACATTTCACCACCGGTGTCTTAATTGGAAGCTTCCCCTTGGAAACTGCTTCATTTTAGTGACCTCCTTAGTCCCACTACAGCAAGTAGAGGAGATTGTATTTATTGTGTGCAAAACACTGCATGTTGAATGGGCTTAGCTGAGAACCAGGGGCATGACACTGGCACCACTGTGGAAGGGGAGAATCTGCCGGTGCTCATGGGAGAGGCCTCCAGAGCAAGATTAGCTGTAGCCTGAACAATGACAGTGGGGAGTGAAAGCCAGAGATGCAAATAGAGACGTTTCTGTTCAGCCTTCCTCCAGTGAGCTCCTGTGTTCCTGGCCCAGCAGGCACAGAGAGTTTGCATTTGCCAGTTGCCTTCCTGAATATGTAAAAGCAGTTTAAGTAGACTGCAAGTCTCTCTTATTTTGCTTTTGTTTTCAATCCTAGCATCCCCAGGGAGACATCAAGCCACCTGAGGCAGCTCCTGCTGGGCCTCCTGCAGCGTAATCATAAGGACCGCATGGACTTCGGTAAGACCTCCTTTCAGTTTTAGTTTTATTGCCTCTGTGTGTGTCTCTTGTGTTGTGGCACTGCACAAACCTCTGTACTTTTGGATGGTGCAAGGGGACATCCAAACACCTGGATTTCTCAGGTGCTTTGAGGGCTGCATAGTCCTGGGGTGTTTAGCATATGTGCTGAAAGGGTCAGTCAGTACAATTTTGTAAATCTATAGATTTGGCACGCCCTCAGCATATGTTTGTTACTTGTGTTCCCTCTCCTGGATTCTGCTTTTAGAATCTCTCTGAGCTTTGTGTTACGAGGTAAATTGTGTGTCTTGTGCATCTGTTTTTTCTGACATAGTTCCTTCCCAGAATGGGAAGCTGCACCCGTTTACTGAACAATTCAATCAGTACCCTCCATTTCTCAGGGTCTGCCATGATAATCTGAGCCAGGAGACCATAGCTGCTTGCAGACCCTTCCCTCCCTAGTCAGGTTGCTGTGGAAGGAAGCCTTGGTTCTTACCAAGGCTTGGGCTGGCAGTCTCTGGGCCTGTGTCTCAGTCTCCTGACTTGGCTGACACAAAGATTTCCTTTTTTCCATTCTTTTTTTTTTTTTCATAATTCCTTCTAAACTGAGAAGAGTCACTGTGAGCCAGTTCTGACTTTGGCAGCATCTTACAGATGTGTTTTAGCTGAGCCAAAATGTCTGAAGAACTTCCTAGTAAAGCCATGCCCTAGAGGAAAGAAAGCAGAAATGGAGCCTTTCCTAGAGCCCCTGAAAGGGCTGGGTCATCTAAAGGCAAACACATCCTGAGTGTTTTCAGGACATTGCTTTTTAGTCAGACTTTTGGTAAAAGAGTTTGATATTTGTGTCTTCTGGGCACTGGTTTTCAGTTGGTGTTTTGTTGCTTCTCTGCTCAAGTGGATTGTTTCCTGCTGGGCAGCATGTGCTAGCTGATGAAGAGAAATTGTTTTGCGCCTTCTGTTATTCTTTTGGATTAGAGATACCAGAAAAGCCTTTCTGGGAACAGTCATCTGGGTGGATTAACTGAGGCTGATCATAATTATCCAGTGATGAATGTAAGGAACTGGTTACTGGGTTGCAGAAGTGAGGGAATGAGCCTTTTGAAAAGGGAGTTGTAGAAGCTCCTGGCCGACTGACTTGGATAGAAGGATCTTGCAATATTGTTCCCTGCAGATCTGTTGTCTGGGCTGTGGATCTCTACCTCTTTTATCATGCTGCTGTGCATTTAAAAAGAAGATATCTTGGAGGATCTTGATTCCCTGCTGTCAGAAATTGAGTCTATCAAACGTTTTTAGACCCCCATAAGCTGTTTTTATACCTCTTGGGAGTAGACTATGAGTCAGTGTCTAACAGTGAGAAATTTGAGAGAATAGATTTTGATATCGCTCAGGACAACACTTACAACATATCTTCCTGCATTGAGATTATTAGCTACCACAGGATCCTTTTCTCTGTAAATTGTCACGTCCTTGTAAAATGCAATTGTTTCTAAGAAGTGTGTGAGAAAATAATCTGTACAGAAGTCTGTATTTGAGATACTCCTTGTGCTTTACAGAAGGCAGATCTTGATGGGTGTGTGGCATCCCATGATACATTCTAATATCTCCTGTCAGTTGAGAGTAAAGCAAGTACCAGAACCATGATTTATTTAAACCAATACACTTCCCCAGCATCCAGTTGTATACTTGGTCTCATGCACCTCCAGATGATGCCTTTTTCCAAGATAGTAGCAATACGTAAATGAGAGCACTTCCCTGTGCCCAGTTACTGTCCTGTGTTCAGCTGCTCTGTGTGGCCAGCTGTGCACAAGCTGTTCAGGTCCCATGGCTCTGGATCCCATCCAGACCTCTCCCTTCCCTTAGCTGGCTCCCAGTGGGCAGGTGCTTTGTCCTCCCGCTGCCAAGCTCACCTTACTTTGTTCCCTTCACCTCCACTGTTTACAAGAGGCTTGTTTTGGCTGATGGTCAGTGCCTTTGTTCACTCTTCCTGTACCCTCCAGCACTCTTTAAGGTGAAAATTGAAGATTTGTGTGTGCTGCTGGTTCAGGGATGATTCCCAAGCCACTCTCCCCAGAGGAGGGGATTTCCTGCTGCTCCTTGTTCCCCGAAGCCCTCTGCAATCTGCCTGGAGATGTGCACAGAGCCCTCCCCAGAGCTGCCCCGGAGTTTAGTTGAGTCACACAACAGCAACACATAAGCTTGAAACTTCATTTACTTGTTGTGTGTCTCAGCTGGTGTTCTACCAGGAACTGTTCTTTGCAATCTCAAGATTATCTAGACGAAAACCAGGAGAGTTTCAAGTTTCCTGCTGGTGATTACAAGCTGGGTTATTTAAATTTTGCTTTGCAAGCACAGCTAATAAGCAGTTTGGAGCGGGGAGGGGGAAAAGTGAAAGAAATCATCATTTCCACCCCCTCAGTTGAGTCAGTTTGGCTGAGGGATGGTACCCTCCTCTAGAGAAGCAGTCTGAAGAAGAAGCAGGAAACTCCAGCAGCCGAGCAGCTCCTGCAGAATGGGGATGTTCTCTATCCACAGCAGATGTAATCTGTGAGATGCCAGGTTTCCCTGCCAGAGATTTCCATCCCTTTTGTTGTGCTAAGCCTGCATTCAGGCTGCAGGACCCTGGCATAGCAGTGGCAAGGAGAGGCTGGGTAGACAGGGTTTGTTTAAGATTAAAAAGCAGACAAACAAAAAACCCAGTTGCTACTTTCTGGAAAGCTCACTGGCCAAAGAGGAGCTGTTTACAGAAGCAGAAGTTTGTAAACCTTGGGTGTTGCAACAGGAAATCCATGCTGGAAAAAGAAATTGAAGTGCCTGCAGTTAGCTCAATAATCACTGTTGATCCGTGACTAACACTCCCAAAAGGCTGAGTTGCTGATTGTGATAGGAGAGGACTCTGGCACAGAGCTGCAGTGAATCAGAGATGAAGGAGTCGGGAGAAATGGCTACTTGTGAGGACAGGCAAACGTGCAGAGAGTCTCCAGCAAGCCAGGACAGAAGCTTTTCTTGGCCTGGATCTGTAGAATGAGAGGAGGAAGCAGCAGTTGCATCTGGTGTGAAGAAGGAGTTCTGAGCTGTGGTTCTGAGTTGACCCTTCAGAAAATGCATTTCTGCCCTCAGTGCGAGCTGGAT
>JAOXXN010000212.1:6128620-6151575 GCA_026770055.1 Myrmophylax atrothorax
GGCTAATCATCATTTGCCTGAAGGAAGCAGGAAAATGGGACTTTTTAGGGACTGTCCTGCCTCTGACAGCTGTGAGCTGTTCATCTACTGCAAGCTTAGTCTCCTTCAGGCCTTTCTTTAACTCATTACCAGCACCAGAGCAAAACAGAGTGGTCTTGAAAGTGCGGGAACACTTATCTGCATGTTGCCAAGTGCTGCTTCCTGCAAAAGCACAAGTACAGACCAGATGGTTAATGTTTAAGAACAAAACAAAAAATATAACTCAAAATAACAACCAAAAGTGTCTCTGAAAGTTCTTCTCAGTTTCCCAGCCATACTGGAGTGAGTTGGTAGAAAATGTGTGGTTGATCCAGAAAGGGTTGCAGTACCTCAAGTGAATTTTTCTTATCTCTGGAGCATCAAACACGCTGGAAATATGTTTTGTGTAACAAAAGATGCGCTGTTCTGACAGGGACATAAAAGGCTCTTCCTTTTCAGTAAACTAAACAGCTGCTTCTGGCAAACTATCAGCACTGGTTTATCAGCAAAATGTTTTTTGTAGCCTTATGCAGCTCAGTTTAAAGGATGGAGCAGAGTGATGAAGTAGCTATGCTGAAGCCAGTGTTTGTTTTCTCCTTGAATTAGCAGTCCCTTGGAGAGATGCAGCAGCAGCTGCAGGAGAAGGTGCTGGCGTCTCCTACCCAGGATTCTCCTGGCTTTCTGCATGGATCTAAGGACTCTGCTGGGAGCAGCAGTAAGAATTCGTCCTGTGACACAGATGACTTCGTCATGGTCCCAGCACAGTTCTCAAGTAAGGTGGTTTCTGGAAATGCAGGTGTTCTGAGCAGAGGGGGATGTGGATGTTAAGAATAGAATTCTCTCTAGGAAGTTGAATGAGTGATTAAACCTGTCTGTTTTGACTGAGTAGCAGGAATGGTTTTGTTCTCAAGCTGGAAAGAGGCATCTGGCTCATTGAGTAGTTTCATAGGATATTTTGTAATTAAAGACATTTGAGAGTAAAGATTACTTGGGGGCCTTAATAAGAGATTGAACCTGGAAATCCAACTGGAAAAGAAGATAAGTAGGCTCACAGGGAAAACGTCTTTCACAACAGCCTTTCCCATGACATCCTGTCTTCAGTTTCACTCAGCATCACAGTCCAAGACAGGATTTCAGCCAGCAAGCTGGATTTTACACTTGAAAAAAATCCCAAAAAACCCCCTAAAATATGTTGTCTTTTTCTTCAAACACTGAATTTCATTTTAGCACCTGTGTTTATGAAAGGAATTGTATGAAAATGCCTGTGTACATAGAAGCCAGGGCCACAGTTTAGCTACATGCCTAAATATGTCCATGCATATGAGCCCTTACTTAACCAGCGGAAGGACATTGTTCAGCCTTGACCATGTGCATGGTGCTTTGCTGAGTTGGAACTTGGTGATAAATGCTGTGATTCCTCATTGCACCACTTGTGTTAAAACAAGAATTTGGAGGAGTAGAACTGGAGTCTCTGAAAGATCTCAGCTGTGCAATCATTACGATAAGGGAGAGCTCAGTGTTGTTTGTTTTCCCTGGGATCAGTGATGGGACCAGTATACTCTTGCCTTGTGCTAATCATGTTCCCAGCATTCAGATATTTTGGCAGAGGCACAAGTTTCCCTGTGTTGTGTACCCAGCTGCCAGCTCATTTGACTACCCTGGATTTTTGCCACTAAGGGCACGGATGTTTCACAGCCCTACTTCCAGCAGGTACCGCTGTCCTCTTACACAGCAGCTAGTGGCTTGCCCCGAGTGGGCATGTACCTGTTGCCCCAAATGATTCTGTCAGGTCCTTCAACAGGACTTGCTTTCAGCCTAAATTTTCCAGAACTTGAGGGTGTAAGGATCAGCACCATCCACATCAGCTTCAACTTCAGCCCACATGTATTTTTCAAAACACTGACTTCAGAAATACAACTCAGCAGGGATTGGAGGAGCAGGGAATTCTACACAAATTCTCAGTTGCTCTGTATGTGTAAAGATTTTAAAGGAAATTATCTCACATTAATCTGTTCCTGCACTTCTTTGTTCCTCAGGTGATTTAACTGCTGAGGCTGCAGGAGGGAAACCAATCCAGGACAGTCTGATGTACAGTGGGTAAGGCCAACCACCAAGGCAACTCAAGATTGTCCATGTGTTGGGTGTCTGGGAATTTGGAGGAGCAGGAATCCTTTGGGATTTGGAGGAATCCTGGTGGAGCAGGATTGGTTCTCAGGACCTAATAGCTAGGTTCTTTCTGTCTTCCTCAGGAGTTCTTTGGTGACTTCAGCAGGCTTGGAAAGCCAGGGAAGGACACCATCTCCATCACCCCCATACAGCAGTTCTCCAAGCCCATCCAGGTAAGAAAAACTGTTCAGTGGTAACTGTGCAGCACTGAATAATTGAACACCCACTGACTTCCAGAAGGGGGTTTTACAGCTGTTGGTGTGCTGGGCAAGATCCACATCTCTGCTTTAACAAGAAACACCCAGTAGAAACTCCCCAGCCTTGGGCACTGATCAGTCCCAACTACAGAGCCTGCCTCTCCCTCTTGTGTCCCCCAGGAGGAGCCAAGAGAGAATGCAGGAGTGCTGGAATTAACTGTGTTCCCTGGGGGGGCAGGGATTATTCTCAAGCAGAAAGTAAATGTACTCCACCAGCATGTACTCATTCCCCCAGTGCTCACCTACAAAGGTGGGGAGTATTCCAGCTAAAGATCCCTTGTTCGTAAATTCATGCAGTGAATTGCAGCACAACACTTAATCCAAGGCTGAAAGTATGATGGGGTTGAGTTACTGGGCAAACGTGTAGGAGTGTTGCTCATCTCCCCTTGCTGCTGAAGGACAGATGTGGGCCTATTTAGTCGTTTGTGGTTTGTTTGAAAAGCTCCCTGCACTGTCTCTCTATAAAGGAATGCTGCTACGTGGGCCTTGTTTACTAATGGAGGATGCAGGAGTAGGAGGAACAAGTGCAAACAGGCGGGGTCATAGGTTTAATTCCAACTAAACCAGTAGCTGTAAACTGTTTTGGCCTTTAGAAATGTCGTAGGTGACAGCTGCCCACACACAACAGGACCAGCAGCCAAGCACTGTGTCCCAAAGATGTTAATGGTCTGTGGAAGGTGATACCATTGACTTTAGGCCTGGAAGCCTTAGGGTACATGCTTAGCTTGCAGGGAACTGGTGGTGTTGCTTCTCATCTTGTTCTTGCCTGCTAGGCAAGCAGGACAGCTTTCATCTTGTGTTCTGTCAATATGGCACCTGTTGGGGGAGGATGGTTGGAGGGGATTTTCACACTGGGAGATAGATGACCCTAAAATCTTTTTTAAGAAGCAAATACAGTCCCAGGCTTTGTGTTGAACAAATTTGTCACATTAACAGAGCCCAAAAAATGACAAAACATAGCCTCAAAGCATACAAATTTAACGGAGAATAACATAGCTCAGAGCCTCGCTGACGTGATCACATTAATTGGCAAGCGCATAGCACAGTGTGGAGTTTAATTGCATGAGGCTTCTTATGCCATCGCCTGCTAAGCTTTTTAACAGCTTATTCCTTAACTGATTCCTTTGCATTCTGGAGATCAGTCTTTATCAAAGGATTTGGCCTTGCTTCTGGACAGCTGTGAGTGGAAATTCATGGAATTTGGCTACAAATGCTGCCTGTTTCTCACTGTCCACCAAACTGGCCTCATCGTCGTCTACTGGATCACAAGGTGGCAAGTTGATGCCAGTGGCTTTGATCTAAACATGTTTCTGCTCTCACTGTCTTTCCTACTCATTCCCAGCAGCTTCTGTGGAGCAGATGCCAAACCCTCTAGTGCTGCTTCCCGCTTTTCTATCTGCTTTGAAGAAACACTGTAAAGTTCCTTCCTACCCCATCCAGGATGAGGAATAAGAAATCAGTAATGAGAGACTGGAGCAGTCACTCCAAATCCAGAGGATAAAGTGTGGTCTTTGATGTGTCCCTTGAGAGTGCTTGGAACTTGTGCCACCCAGGTGTGCCCTTCCCTGTGTATGCCATGAGATCTATTGGTTCAGCACTTGGCTCCACTGGCACAGAGGACTCCCTAGTTTTCCCTATCTTTGCTCACTCGGAAGCAGCAGTTGTCCCTTTCGTGTGTGGCTCCAGGCTAGCAAAAAATGCTGGCTGCAGTCCAAGTGGGACAGAAAGCAAAGGCTGTTTCAGAGTGTCCAGCAGTGGGTTTTCCTCAGGATGTCATCATACACTCTAGGACAATGCTCTTTGCTCTTAACTAAGAGATTAAGGACTAGGCAGAATTAAAATATGCTGATAGTTGATCTTTTTTTTAATTCTTTTTTCTTAATACTTCCTTGAAGATACTTATTAAGTCTAATGAAAGGTAATTCCTTGGATGTACCCCACAGCAATAGATTTAATACTGTTTTCAAAGAGCTTTTAATTACTGCCAAGTAATTAAACTCCTTGTCCCAGCTTTATCTCTTGGACTTCGCAAGTTTATGGTCAATTGCATTCTTTAAGGCTTGAGGCCAGTTAGTAGGTTTAGTATATGTCCCTTCATTTGGATTATTTTCTTTGCAACTTGCACCTTATGAAGAAAATGACGTGATACAACTCTTGTGGAGAGGAAAAATCCTTTCTGCCAAGAGCTTCTTTTTCTCTTAAGTATTTTGGCCAGATGAAAAGACCACATTTGAAATATATGTTCTTAAAGTCAGGATATGTACATGAACCCTCAGATTTCTTGGTTAAAGATTTGTTTGCTTTTTGTCTGCTGTGTTACACTGATGGAAGGCAGAGACACCAAAGTATGACCTTTCTGCTGAGCAATTGGAAACCTTGAATGGCTTTGTCTTACTGTGTGTCAATGAATTAAGGCTTTCATGCCGTCTTTTGGAGATAAACATCAAATTAAGAGTCTGTTTTCTTGGTGGAAGAAGTAAGAGTACACTAGGAAGAATATGTAGAACTTAAAAATTTAGTAAACCTATTGAGAGACAAATGAAAAAATCAGAACCGTTTTTTGATCTTTCAGCCTTGACTTGATGAAAGATCTCTTCCAGTTATTTGGCTCTCTTGTGGTGGAGGAGTGTCTTCATGTGCACAGTGTAGAGATCTGCAGACACTTTCCTGCAGGTCACCTTTGTTCAATGTTGTCACAATAAACCACAGAATACACAGACCTTCCTCAAAACAGAAATTCTGGTAATGGGATGCTTTGAACTGCAAAATAAGTCACAAACTCCTCTCTCTTCCCCTGTGCACTCATGTAAGTTCTTGCTGAATTAAATATATCCTTTTATCTTACGTAAAATATTTCCATTCCAAGTGTTAGACCTGGAGCAGTGATTCTTCCAGCCTCTCAGGGGCAGGCCCAGGCATGTGTCCTCAACTGACAACAAGGGAGACTGTAGAAGCCTTCATTACCAATGAGATCTTTCTGTAATTCTTCAGCATCCCTGCAATTGGTGTTGACAGTTGTAAATAGCATTGCCATGGCAATTAATCCTAGAATTCTGGAGCCTTTGGTAAAAAGACTTTAGGGTTAAGGCTTAGTTAAATGTGGTGTTTCATGAGTTTTGTACAGCATTGTTCGTGTGTAGCCTGGTGCACAGGCCAAGAGTAATGTGGGAAACTGTCACCTGGGGGAACAGGTATCAGATGTGACCTGAATCACCTGCTTGCATGGAACTAGGAAGAAGCCTGAAGTTTGCAGTATGGGCCTGTCCCATTCTGTATGTGTGATATTCTATCTGACCATGATGGGTATATAGATACCAGTTCCTGCCCCTGAAATTTGTTTTCTCCCAACCTTGTAGCTAACTTGCAAATACTCCCATATACACCACAGCATTCTCTTCGTGGTGTGAGACTTCCACGGAGATGCCGTGGCTGCAGCAGTGCCTCAGCATGAATCAATCACAAGTAGCTCTTGTCAGCAACGTCTGTGCTGGTGTCCTTTGTGCCATGTATGTTTAGCCCCTGCTCAGTGCTGCGCTCCTTGGCTGTGGATCTGAGCTGTTGGAAACTAGGCCAGTCATGGCCTGAAATAGCAGGGCTCTGGTTTTCCTGGAGGGAGTGGTGCGCTTGGGTGTAGGTTTTAACATCAGTCCGTGGGTGGGAATCGTGCTGGAAGAGAGGTGCCTGTTTTCAGGAGGTGTGTGGTGCCACTTCCCTTTGATACAGCTTTGAATCACCTCCCAGTGCAAACCCACAGACTGAGCGCAGCCCAGGGAACGCTCCCTGTGTACAGTTGCTTTATGAAGATAAAATCTCCAATTACCTGGTCCAAGGCCCAGCCCTTACAGAAGTTTTTCTTTGTGTGTCTCCTCTCAACAGCCGGCCAGGTCAGTTCTCCAGCAGCAAGTACGGACACTCGGTGCCCATTCCAGTCCCAACGCAGATTCACAACTACCGGCGGATTGAGCAGAACCTGCAATCTCCCAATCCATACGCCTCTCCCAGGTAAGTGCTGGGGCTGGGAAGGAGGGTGACATCACTGCAGGGACTCTTGCATTACATCTTGGGGTCTGTAAACAAATTGCTTTACAGTTTGCTCTCTGTACGTCTGTGAATTTCCCTCTGTGATGGGCTCTGCCCCTTGCTGTAAGGAGACAGCGTGGTGTGTTTCGGGGATATTTTTGTAGCGGTGTTGAGATTTATTTCTTACCAAGTACTGTAAATTTTGTCTGTGTGCCTGTATGTGAGAAAGCTCCCATCAACTTTTGAGTGAACGCTGAGCCTCTTTGAGCCTGACAGCTTTTCCCATGCCAACTATGGATTGGGTGTCCAAGCAGAGAGAACCATCCATCTGGCAGATGCCTTTATAAAAGGAAAATTTGAGATAAACAACTAAAATGGATGGGGCTACAAAACCTACCTGACTGTACCTTAATTGGTTCCTGTAGCTAGTCATGCCATAGATGATGTGTTGTACATGAGTTGCATGTTAATGTAGTTGTGCAGCCAGGACTGACTAAGTCATGGGCAATTTATGCCCATGAGGGAGAGCACGTTTCCTGAAGGCTGTCAAGAAGACCCAGATGCCAACCTTCAACATACAGCTCACCTTCTGAGTTCAGTGGTAATGACGTGGAGGGCTTCTCTTTCTTCTCATGTATGATTTCTGGTTCTTTCAGGTTTGAAATCTGGGCTGGCAGCAGCAGCCCAGGTTATAGACTGATTGGAAGGAGACTCATACAGTATCTTAAAGAGCTTGTACAGCAGGGGCATTCAAACAGAAGTGTCTAGGAGGTGTTGTGTCTTTTTTTGGATGAGTTGCATTGGTATCTGGATTAGTTAAAGTTTAGATTTCGGAAGTAGGGTAATACCTATGTTAGCCTAAGTTTGGGCTTCAGCCAGCCTAATTCAGGATAAGGCTTATTCCAAGTGGACCCAGAAGTAGAGACACGATATGTTGATATTAATCAGGGATCAGCAGAGGGATTGGTTTGTGCCAGTGTTACTTTAATTCTATTTTATGTTCACTTCTTTGAGTGTGTGGCAGGTTTTCTGGTAAATTCCTTCCTGTTTCCTGTGTGCCTTATGTTTTTTACAGAAGAACTTGTGGACTCTGTTGATGTTGGAACTCACAAGAGTCCTGGTTATCCCTGTGAGGTATAAAGTGAGAGGTTATCCCAGTGAGGTACAAAGTGAGAGCTCTGGAGAAGGTGCCATGCTATCTCCAGACCTGGTGATGGGCTGCTGAGTTCAGGTTCACAGGCTGCAGCTGTGATCAGATTGCCAGATTTTGCTCCTTTTAGTCACCACTGTGTAATGTTGAGATGAGCATCATCCGGGCAGAGGAACTCGAGGAATGGACCCAATCAGGATGATTCACAGTCTGCTTTTAGCATCTCCTCAAAATCTCTGGCGTCATGTTTTTTCTGCCCCAGGAAGCCATATTTATCTCTTGCCATCACTTCCTCTAATCAACAGATTGAGTAGACACCCTCCAGGAATGGCAGGAGAAAACTTCATCAGGCATTGAGTATGTGATTCCACTTTTCCATCAGGTGTATCAAACAGGCCATTACCACCAAGTGCCTCGTCATGTTTGCCAAGTCACTTGATTTCAAACCTTGACGTACACTCTTGTGTCCCACTGTCACCTGACTGGCTGGAGTGTGCCTGTGTAACGTGGTGTGTTTGTGGACAGATATGTGCCTTGTTGGGGTGGTAATTATGTGTACCTACTTCTGGCCACATGACCTGTCCTACTTGTCTGCTTGCTTCCTTATCCTATGTCTCGTAGGGTTGCATTTGACATTCCACATCTTTCAGCAGCAGCAGTCAGCTGGTGGTTTTTTCTGCAGGTTCCTGACAGATAATATTCAGCTTTCTGCATGGCTCATGTTCTGGAGAGTTAAAAACATGGGAGGGCAATACTTTCTGCCACTGAATATCTTGGTATCTTCTTGCCTTTCCTTTTTGTGTATTCATTTTGCTTCAGGGCCAGGCACTTGATGAGCATTAGGTCTCTGAATCTGGAGCAACGTGAAGAGGAGTGATTTTTAGGTTAAAATTTTAAAGTATTTCCTTTTTTCCAAGCATGTGAATATAGCATGGACTCACCTGGCTGTGAAATGTGGTAACACATTTAATAGAGGCGGGGGGGTAGCAGATCAAATTCCTGTATCTCAACTACTGAAATACTGAAATTTTTTAATATGTATTTATTTGCTGAAATGTGGCATAAAGTGAAATATACATCTAGGAATGTTGTTGAGTAGATGTACTGACAGTTCAGCAGAATGACTCTGCCATTCCTGGGTAGTGTAACCCTGCTAGCACTGCTGAAACCAAGTGCCTTTGTTCCTCTGTTCACATACTTATGGACAGCTAAATGCAGAGTCCCTGGGAGAGGTGGCAGGATACTCTGGTGATAGCATCTTGCAGTGGCTTGAGCATAGAAGGTTTTTTTTCAGTATATTCATTGATTCCTGTCCAGAAAACCACCTACTGGATGCGAATAATGTTCTTTTAACAAGAGGAAAAAACGTTTCCAAGTTGAGAGTAGAATGAAGGATCTGATGAAAAGTCTGTGTTCTCATGCAGAGAAGTGTAATGGGAATTTTGATGAAGAAGCCTGTGGAGGCAGAATGGCATTTCAGTTTAGGTTGTGTGTTCTAATGATGGTGAAAATATTAACATATTGAGAAATAATTAATTAATACACAATAATCCCATCTCTCTCCAGACTGGTGGTGTGGCTGTACTCACTTTCCCACTAGTTTCCTCTTGTGTTTCATTTTAGCAGCTGAGTAATACTCAAGGTTCCTGCATGTGTGGGCTGTACAACTTAATTTTAACTCTCTAGGGTGAGGCAAGGAGTTAAAGGCATTTGGAGTCCAGGCAATTCTGACTGTCCAGCCTGAAAAACTAATTCCTCTGGGTAGCTGAGAAATGTTTCAGATCTGACAGCCACACACTGCCCTGTTTTGCTCTGTAGCTTCTGATTTGAGTCCAAGCTCTGTTGCAGAACAGGGCCTTGGCACAGCTTAGCTCAGCATTGTGCAGCTGATGCTCACGGAGCTTCCTGCCTGAAGGGTGAGTGGCTCAGCACAGGAGGGACACTTGATTAAAGCCCTCTGATGGTGTTCTTGAGCACACTGCCATGGAGACATGGCAAGATAGGAAACTGTGATGTTCAGGATCAATGTAGATACCTGAAAGCATCTAAAAGTGGCTTTGAAAAATTACTGCCTTTCTTGCTTACAGCTAAGCCAACCTCATTCTTTCTCTTCATTTATTTGGACTTAAATTCTGGAGAGCAAAGATTATCATCTTAATCTATATTGGTGTAGTCCCAGAAGAGTGGGATTTTGATCCAGGGTGAACAGTTATGTAGCTCTGCTTTTGTGGAAGTAGCTGTGTGTGTGTTTGGTGATGCTGTTCTCCTTACTGTGCTGTACTGGCACCTGGAGTAACACACGTGCTGCCCTTGTTTCCTGTAAGGTCTGGTACGGTCCGGAGGTCCAGCAGTACAAGTCCTCTTGGTTTTCCCAAGACTGGTGCTTCCCCTCCTTATCCTGGAGAGCATGGATCCATGCCCAGCTCTAAAAAGCTCTCCTTTGGTGGTGCCAAGCCCTTTATGCCGTCACCACAAGGTAAGATAACAACTGGCACATTGCTATCCTAATAAAATCATGTGCCTCTTTCCTGTACAGAGTGGGGTTTTAACCAGCTGTAGCTGCCAGGTGATAGGGAGTTCAGATCGGTGTGTTCTCCTGCGGTTCTACTAAACAGATTATTTGGCAACTGCCTTGGCCTCAGTAAAATGGAAAGAAAAGTACCTGTTAGCGCCAGGAGAGGCAAAGCTTTGCTTTGGTGCTGCATCAAGCATTTTTTGCTGCCCTCAGAAGAGGGCTTCTCTAAGTGCAAAGTATCTTTTTTCTGGCTTGACTTGGGGTGAGAGAAAATGTCAGCCAATTTTTGTCAAAGCAAAGTTCTGACCAGTGCTGGAAGGGCTTGAACTTCACTGTTCAGACTGACAAGTTTTGACTGACTGTCTGGTAGCCTGATCCAGGTGCTAACAAGCAATTCAAGTGGAAAGGGAAAAGAAAAACCCCAGTGTGCAACTGATGTAATTTGCTGTTTTCTGTAAAGAACAGACTGATAATAATGAGCTATTCTTTATCCCCAGTGTATCCAATCCTGTATTTATTAATCTCTATTGGTGGGGAAAGGCAGAATATTCTTATTCTGTTCTTCTGAACTAATATCACTGCAAAACTTTTACAGGAGTTGAGGATCTTTTCACTACACAGATAGGGCTGAGAAGATTGAAGAGATAACTGGCATCTTTCTATAAACAGGTGGAGCATAGTGCTGTTCTTGCCTATGGAAACTTAATACTGAATGAACTTTTTTTTATTGTATTCTCTCACAGTTGGAACAATCCCAGAGCAGCCCACCCAGACTGTTATCCCATCTTCTCTTGGAGCAGAAGTGAGAAGCCGTATTCCTGTTTCTGGTGCGTTGGTCCTTACCTTCCTTCCTTATTGCAATGGATAAGGTCAGAACTGCAGTCTCAGGGTATTCAACGTTGGGGATGTTGCTTCAGTGGCTTCTCTGGATGCTTGGCCAGCCAGGATTTCTCTGTGCTCATAGGAGTTGGGGTTGATCCATTCACATCCCATCAGCCAGCATCTTCCAGTGCTGACGGACTGTGTCAGAAAACCTCAAATTTTGGACTTCAAAGTCAATAGATTGAATGCAGTAAAAACGTCTCAAAACCTTCAATGCCCCCACTCTGCCAAGGGGCCTGCCTGATGTGTAGTTTCCTTTCTGCTGAGCTCTGACAGTCAAGAGTTCCTGTCTCTATAAGGGTGGCAGTGAAAGAAAGAAACTGCACTTTTATTTCCCTGTTGTTCATATCTCATCCTCCTGTAGACTCAAAACCTTATCAGTGCTGTGGCATTGCTCAGTGCCATCCTGAAGGTTTTGATCTGTAGATGTCTGAGCTGTGGATGCTGGGATCAGGCTGGCTTTCTGTGTTAGAACCAGACACTGATGTGGTTTGTCACTCTGGGCCCTCCAGGTTCCTCGGCGCCTGAACAGTCTCCTCGAGGGATGGGCTCCCGGCTCCACAGTGCTCCCAACCTGTCAGATTTGCATTCCTGCAGGCAGAAGATAACCAAGCAGCACTCTGATCCTCTTGTTGCTCACTTTGGTCATACCCCAGTCAGCCAGCCTCTGCAGATTCATGGCTTGCAGCACTGCCGGCAGCTCCGATCCTCACCGAAGCTCTCTGAGTTCATGCAGAGAAGCCCTTTGCCAACAATAATGGGCTCCCCTACAAAGGTATGCCCAGGAGTCTGCTTTTGGGCTTCTCATAGCTTAATCTTCTGGGTTATTTCAGGATGAACTGCTGCATGATCAGATAACTCTGACCTGGGTTTATTACCACTCGTTCGCTGTCCTTTGAGGGCTGTTTAGTGATCTGTGCGAAATGGGGTGGTGTCCTAGTTCTCAGTGGACAGCTCTCGCTTGGCAGCAGTGCTCACCAGCTGAGCACAGCCCGGGGTTTAGGGCAGGCGGTGGGAAGGAGCTGCCCTGATTAGCAGGAGCACGTTAGTGCCGGCGGTGTCTGGGCCGGTTTGGACACCGCGACCCGGCTCTGACGCCAGGGAGTGTCCGGCAGGAATCCCCAGCAGAGCCAGCAGACGGGCGAGCAGGTGACAGCCCTGTGCCTCACACAAGGCTGGCACTGTGACAGCATTTGCTCTGGTTGTGTTGCGCTGTTACAGATTTTCAGCAGTTTGTTGTCTTTTCGTTTTAGTTTTTCTGGGATTAGGTACAAATAACTGTTTGGGGTGGGATTTCTATCTTTGTTTCAGGCAGGTTGTTAAACATACAATTCAATTTTGATAAACAAACGAGGGGGACAAGGGGAACCTTCTGTCTTCATTTTAAAGACAGATCTCTATTTTTTCTGTACTTCTTAGGCTGTGTCCCCATTTGAGTTCCCCAAAACCCCAAGTTCCCAGAATCTCCTCACTCTCTTGGCCCATCAGGGGGTCATGATGACTCCAACGCGGAACAAGACCTTGCCAGATCTGAAGGAGATGGGTCATTTCCACTGCCAGCAAACTGGGTTGGGATTGAGACCTGTGGAAGAGATCAAGGGCAGGTGAGCTGTAGTCTGCTTCACTCCGTAATACAGGATGGATGGGTCAAATCTCAAACCTCAGCTAATGCTGAAGTTGTAATGAAGCATCTGTAAACATTCTGTAGTTATCTGCCAGCACCCTTGGATTGCAAGCAGATATGATGCAGATTTTAAAAGTATTCCTCTACAGGAACAGGTCATGGCCTGGATCTTTTAAAATGAAAAACTGTCTGCAGGATTTTGGTACCAGACCAGAGCCCTGCAATTACTCAGATGCTTGCCTCACCCTCTGTAGAGCCTGGGCCTGTTGTGGAGAAGAGGCTGTTCTGGCTGTTCCTTGTCCGTCCTACATGGGGCACAGGCCTTCAGAAGAGAAATATGTTTGAAAGCCACAGGCTGACTTTCACAAGCACTGCAGGATACAAAGTCACTGAGGTGTTGGTGTTAAGTTTTTCTTACATGCTTCCTGGACACTGCAGCTGTCTCCAGTGATGTGAAGGAATCCTCTGATACTAATTTTCATATCTTCCATCAAAACCAAATTGTGTTCTAACAATGTTGTAGCAAGGATTTGCATTACTGCAGTTAATCACAGTAGTAGCAGGAGATGCTTTAGGTGCTCTTTTGAAAGGGGATGAGAGGTTATTTCAGCTTCAGACTGTTTGCTGTGTAGTGTTAAGTGGCTGTGGACCACAAATGGCACAAAGAAGTAGAAGTTAGCTGCAGTCTTGCACCTGTTGACTTTCTGCATCGTGTTGTATGTCTTCTTTTTAGATCTCTGAGCACAGGCAGGCTCACTGACCTGCTTCTGAAGGCAGCCTTTGGGGCACAGATCTCGGAAGCTGGCAGCAGTGACAGCCTGAACAATGAGAAGCCAATGGAAATTGCAGGTAGGTGGGGCAGCCAGGCAGATCTGGCAGGATGTCCTGGGCTGGGGTGAACAGTTTGCCTCCATGCCTCCTCCAAACGGCAGGCTGCTTTGCTGGTGGCTCTTGGCACGGGAAGCGAGTGCCGTGTGTGAGGAGTGCAGTGCTGTTTGCTTTCTTTGCAGAGCGCTCGAAGGTCTGTGGGCTGTGCGTGCTGTGTAATTGCGGCTAGTGGTGTGATTTTTGTAGGCAGGGCTTCCTCTTTTGGCCCTTTCTGAATGTGGTAACGTGAAAGTGGGGACTTTCTGCCAGGCAGCTCGAGTATGAATGGCTCTGCAGGCGTGGGTGTTCCTGGGCGTGCAGGTCAGGCAGTGAGGAGGGGAGAGCAGCTGCAGCAGTGTGTGACACTGCCCAGGCTCCTGTCCTGTGGTGCGTGCCAGCCCAGCTCCTGTTCTTGGGGATGCCTTCAGGGGAGCACTGGCCTGTGCTGGTTACCACTGTCTCCCAAGAGAGTCTGCAGGAACACAAACCGCTGGGCGAGGCACACCGTGCTTTGAGTAACTCCTGTAATGCCAGTCTGCACCTTTCAACTGTCTCCCCAGCTCCCTCAGGTGCTTACGGAGGGACCCTGCACTCTGGTGCCCGGGCTGGGGGCTCTGCCAGCCCATCCCCAGTGATTTTCACTGTCGGATCCCCTCCCAGTGGAACAACCCCCCCACAGACCACGAGGACCAGGATGTTTTCAGGTAAAGGGCCGATACCTACCTGCCTGTTCCAGTGGGAATGCCTGGGGACAGAGAGATGTGTTGAATTCCTTGCTGCTGGGCACTGATGATGGCAGAGGGCTGCTCAGAGCAATCTGTAGAGCTCAGCTGGTCGTAGTACCTTTGAGGTTCTTGTGCTGGCTCCTGTCAGCCTGTTATTGCTGGTAATTGTTTTCACTGGCATTAGTGCCAAATAGTGATTTTCCAGTACTGTAAGAGACAGGCAAACTTTTACTCTCTGCTTCAGGAATAATGCTGCAGCTGTTCATAGACCCACTGTTGCTGAGAGATCAATAAATGTAAAGATTATGTTGTGTTCTTACTGTTTTCCCTGTAGGTTTTGGATGAGCTAAAAAAGATGAGTGTGACTCTCTGTGCCCAATTTCAGTGCACAAGTAGTTAGGAACGAGCCAGGATGGCTCTGTGTGCAAAATTATTAGTGGTGTTACTTGTGCTCTGAGCTGCTTACTTAGGAGATGGGGAAATGCACTCCTGTTTGACAGATACTTCTGGTAAGACGCCAGTACTCTGCCCTTGTCAGCCAGCATTTGAGGCTCTGATAATTGGCCCTTTTGGGATAGTGTGCCTGGAAGTTGGAGTCTATGTTCAGTTTAAGAAAATACTTGGACACTTCTATTTGCATATTTGGCTTGTTTGGGTTCTTGTCTTTGCCGTTCCTTGTTTGAATGTAGTTGACTCTGTTGTTCTCAGTTACTCCAGGGAAGGTTTGGACGTGGTAAGCTGCCTGACTGGAATGGGGGGACATGTGGGCTCAGTTCCTACATATAACTTGCATTTCCATCCTAGCTGAAACCACTTACATCTGATTGCCTGGAAAGTTGGGACCACAATCTTTTCTTTGTCTCATCTGTTTGGAGGGTGAGCTTTGAGACTCTTAAAAAAGTGTATGAGGGGCCTGTAGCACAATGGGGTTACTGTCCTGGCTACAGCCTCCAGCTACTACTGCAGTGTTATGGAGAGAGGACTCAGACTTCCTGAACTGCTTTTGCAGGGATAATAGTAATCTGGATATAGATCCAAGCACCAGTTTTTAGCAGGTTAATACTTGAGTGCTTAAGGATCTACCCAACAGTTTGGATCTCAGATGGGATGCCTGGAAGAGAAGACTGTTGAGCAGTGAACCTGCAACACACACACAGCATTAGGTCAAGGCAGTCAAAGCAATGCTGTTGGGCAAGCTTTGTTAATTAGGCCTGTGCAGTAACTCCTTATGTTATGGTTAATGCACAAAGTTAATGGTGGAACAGGCAGGTTTGCAAGCTGAAACTCTTCACCCCAAGTGCTTGGACAAGCCATGAGTAAGATCTCCTGACAATTCTAAAGGCAGAGCCTTTCCATGAATCATCATAACAATTTCTGCAAACAGCCTCTTGGTATTAGAGGGCATAACAGAACATGATATTGTAGGTCCTCTCCTCTCTGAGAGATCTAGAAATACTTTGCCTGTCTTTGATGATTCTCTTAGCTTTGAAGCATCACTGCCAGCATAGAGAGGCTGTGCCTCTACACATCAGTTGTGCATTATTGTATTGCTGGACCCTTTGAAGGCAGGGTAAGGCAGTAAATTAAATTCTTCATGGGTAGAAGACAAACATCTTTCTCCAAAGTATCAGTGACAGTGGAGAATATCACCTTGGTAGAATTAGCTGAGTATTGGACCTGGTATTGGCATCCCCCCATCAGAGAGAATATTTCCCTCTGTGGCAGTGTGTCAGGGGTGGGAAGCCCTCTGGAAGTATTTCATGTATTATGAACACTCAGAAACAAAAACTCCATTGTGCACCTAGGGTGGACTTGGTGGTCAAGGAGGACAAAATCCAATGGTGAGGAAAGTGTCTGATGAACACTGTACTTCTAGGGTCTCCTGAACCCTGAGGTTAGGGTCTTAACTAAGTCACTGATTCTCTGTCCAGCCTCCTATTTGTAAAGAGGGAGAAGCAGAAGGGCAGGGCATGTAATGGAAGGCCCTCCTGGCTTGCATGCAGGATGTTCTAAAACCACCACATATCAGAGGTGCTCATTCAGTGACAGTTAGAACAAAAAGCCAGGGAACCAGGGCTCAAACTGTGCTGCTCTGTAATGGGGACGATGGTTATGGTGGTGTATGATAAAAATCAGCCCAAGTTATTGTGGCAGGATTCAGAAAGGGTTTAGACAGAAAAAGAAAATGAAGGTTGTTCTGAATTGTCTCCATAAATGACCATCATTCTGGAAGGTGCTTTAAATCTGCTTGGGCTTGTAAGCTGGTCTGCTGAGTCACAAAGGAGCTTATGGTAGGGAGTGGTTATTCTGCACCTGAGATCCAAGAGTACTCATATCTTCTTCCAAAGTACCTCTTGCTGGGCTGGCTCTTATCAGATCCAGGATCCTGAATCCTACAGAATTGTCCTCTCCCCTGTGTGAGAAATACTTACCTGGCCTATTGTTCACCTACCTTCAGTAATTCTTTTGTCTTTTTCTTCTCAGTGGGGTCTTCCAGCTCCCTCAGTTCTGGAGGCTCCTTCAGCGGCAGGCACTTGGCAGTGGGAGCTGGTGGGGAGGCTCTGGAAGGCCCCTCGAGTCTCCGGTACGCGTTTGCTGATCCCATCACCTCCAACCTGGAAGGTGCTGTCACATTTGAGGCACCAGAGTTGCCAGAAGAGACGCTCATGGAGGTGGGTATATCCCAGGGACTGGTCAGGGGCAAAGGACACGGGAATAAAAGCAAAGCAAATACAGAAGACTCCATGTTTACAGCCAAAGCGATTGCTTCCAAAGGTGGTCCAAACTCGCTTCAAGAGAGCAAGGCCAGTGCAGTGCTCAGAAAGCCCAGGGCATATTTAGCACAGGGGCTTTTGAGCCTGCTGCCAAGCTGTTAGTCCATGAGACAGCTCATGACTGGGGTTAAAATTCACTATTCCCAAAGCTGACATTGCAGGTTGGAATCATGGGTTATCTGATGTATTCTGTATTAAGGGCTTCTGAAGCCAATCTGCAAACTTTGGGCCTTTTCCTTTTCAAAGGCTGAACATTACTAACAGTTGACCTGAGAATGCGAGTAGCTTAGTGTATCAGGAGCCTTCCTGGTGCACTTGAGGAGTCAGGCAGTGATATGGTCTCTGCTGAAAGGATCTGAAAACAAAGTAAACCTGACACTTCTGTTCCTACTGGGGGCGGGGGGGACACCGTGTTCTGCACCAGAACAGCTGAACCAGATTGTAGAGCTGAAAGGCTGCCAGGCTTTCCTTCTCTGCAGGCTGAAGCAGAGCAAATGCTGTTATAGCTGAGATATATTTGAAATGTAGGTCAGGCTGCCCGTTTGCAGTGGAGGTGGGAGGCAGATTCACTCACGCTTTGGGCTCTGCTCATGATACCTCCTTGGGCTGTCTGGGACTGGGGAAGGCTCTTTGTGTCTCACGCTTGCTGGTGTTGCTGAAAACCCCTAGATACCCACAGAGATATGCATACATTGTTTTAAGGATGTGGGTTTGCTCTTCTACTTCAAATTTTATTCAACTCATTTTTTTCTGTCAATTATGCATTGAATTCCATTCATTTGCATCATTACCTGTAAAGCCACAGGGCTAAGGCTTCCAGCAGTAATGTGTTCATAAAGAGTAGTAAATTTAACAGAGCATCCTACTTGTGTGAGGTCCCAGAGGGTTGTGGCCCTTCCAGCTGCCACCACTTTGGGCACTGGTCTGAAGAGAAGTATCCTAAGGAAGTATCAACTTGATCTTGGAATAGCACTCAGTATGTCTGCAGTGAGGCATTTGGCTCCAGTCATCATTTCTGCTGAGCACAGTAATCTGTTCGCATGTCACAAAGCCTTTACAGCAGATTTCAGGACCCTTTTGTGCTCTGTGGAGTTGGCCAGAATGCAAACCTGGCAGATTTTCTGATTTTATGCTGATCTTTCAGAGCAGTAAAGTCTTACTGTTTACACGCCCTTGTTTATCTTGAGCAGAGCTGTTACATTCAGATGGGTGCTTCTTCCATCTTCTGTAAAAGTTTCATTAGGTACAAACAAGGCAAATTGAAGGCTGGGGTTTATTTTAGAACACAATACAGAGATGGCTACAGAAGGGAAGACCTGTGATGCCAAATGAGGCCATGAGTGCCAGCATAGGTAACAGAAGCTGACTACAGACAGAGAGGAAGGACCGTGTGATGATTAGAGATAAGAGGCTGAAACCTGCAAGATCTCAGCAGTTTCCTGCTCTGCCACAAACTTCTTGTATGACTTGGTAATTACTTAATCTCCAAGTTCCTGCTTTGCTTTTAAAGAAAATAGAGGAAGATGGAGATAACACTTCCTTACCATACTGGACTGTCCAGGTAACAAGGTAGTGGGAGGAGAGATTCGTATTTCAGATAATCAAACCTGCCTTAGCAGCCAAGTCCCTGGGACAGTAAGTGAAAAACAAAAGCTCTCAGAACTTGAGCATGGGGGTTTTCTGATAAATTCATGTGGGAAACAGCCTTACCAGCCCCGTCTGAGAGAACTAAGCCAGTGAATCTTTGAAGCTCAAGCAGGTTACCCAATTCTAAACAGAGAGGACGAACAATGGAGTTGCATCTGATCCGGGCAGCAATTCACTTTGCAAAGCCACAAGCATTCAGTTTTTCCACAAATGCCAGCTTCCCAGAAATGCTTGCAGTGACTTAAGCAATGCAGCTTCCCAGAAATGGGATAATCCCCTTTGATCTGTAATAGCAGAGGAAAAACTACTCTGAAATGACCATAGCACTTGGTGTGAGCACTTTCCTCACTAGCTGGACAGGAGTTGCAGATAAAAGATTGTCCTTGCCATCTCCTCAAAGGACCTCACCCAGGGCTCAATGCGCTGAACTGGAAGGGTATGAAGGCCAGGGCAGCGTGAGGGTTGGAATGTAGGGTGGGAGACACTTTGCAGTTTTCTGTAGTATGGGTGGTTGTCACCCTTGTGGAATCCACACTGGCATTGCTGAGGTGGGAGCAAGAGCTGAATCCATGGTGCAGATGATCTCCTGCCCTTCCTGGCTGAATTCTGAAAGAATCCCACAGAGCTGGGATCCTCCTTGTGAAGGTGGCTTGTAATTTTAAAGCAAGTCTCACCAGCTTCTCCAGGAAGCTGCCTTGAAATTTCTGGCCGGGGACTGTCGCTGGCTGCTGTTACTGTGGAAGAGGAGCCGGTGTGGTGCAGTTTGAGTTTGTGAGGTTTAGTTTGGCTGTCCCTGCCCAAAGCAGAAGTGTAGCAGGGCTTGGGGGTCAGGTGGTGTTTCTGTAAGCTGGGATGAGTTGCTGGCACAGCTCAGGTGAGCAGCCCTCTCTGGCATGCCAGCTTTCCCTCTAACCCCCACCTTGGCATCCCTTCAACAGCAAGAGCACACGGACATCCTGCGCAGCCTCCGCTTCACACTGGCCTTTGTGCACTACGTGATGGAAATTGCTGACCTGAAGGGCAGCTCCAGCGAGATGAGCAGCTCAGTGACCTCTGAGTACCAGCTCCAGGAGAGTGTGGTGGCCGACCAGATCAGCCTCCTCAGCCGGGAGTGGAGGTAGGAATGGGCAGAGAGCTGCCCAGCTCCCAGGCCCTCTGTCGCTCCCTCCCACCCCACATCTCCTTATCCCAGCAATCCTTGGGGACACTTAACTGCTGTCCCAGTATATCTGCACTGCAATGTGCTTTCTTTGCAGCTATGCAGAGCAGCTCGTGCTGTACCTGAAGGTGGCAGAGCTTCTGTCCTCAGGGCTGCAGATGGCCATAGAGCAGATCAAAGCTGGCAAGCTGTGCCTCTCCTCCACTGTCAAGCAAGGTAAGGGGACCTGTGCTCAGGGTGCAAACAACTCCCCTGGAGTGGAACTACTTGAAGTATCACAGAAGGTGTGGAGGGGGTGGAGTGAGCATGAACTGCCCCACTGGTATGGGGGCCTCATTTGTGATTGTTCCCTAGCACAACCAAATCTTCTTTATTCACACTGACACACGTTCCTCTCTTCACTTTGACTTTCTGTCTCAGAGCTCTTGTCATGACCGTGTGAGAATCTTCAGCTCTAATTAGTGGTGGGGGGGGAATGTATCTTATCTGATTCCTCATATCTCTCTGTCTCAGGTGCTTATTTGTAGTTAATGTAAGCCCAACTTAATTACACAGTGCATGTCCTGGGGAGTGCTTGCTTGGCAAATTAAGACCTGTCCTGGCAGTGATGATTTTTCAAGTGAAACAAAAACACAGGAAGTGAAGTACTGGTAATGCTAGAGTCACTTCTTTGCTGGTGTTGTGGCCTTAAATTTGCATCTGCTTGGCTGTGGTGAGAGCTGGCTGTGATTTGGTGATTAGAAAAAATAATTTTAAAAACTCCCATTGTAATATTACTGAAGGAGCTTCTCAAAGCACTTGAAGTACTTGACTCACCAGCCACCTTTCCCAAGAGCTTAGTCTGTGAAAGTATTTTTGCTGCCTTGGGATGGGGTGTAAAAAAATGGAAGTTAAATACGATGAGCACATATAGGTTGATGTTGTAGTAGGCAGTGTGGAGGAAGATACACCGGGTTTAGCTGCACATCTTCCACAAGTTCAGACTAACAGGAAAGCTGTCATAACCCAAATAAATCACTCCTTTTCAGAACAGATTGCAGCTTCTAGATTTGTAGGGTAATTTGTCCTTCAGTGTGTAGGAATTGGGCAGGGCTGGCTTGTCCTGTTTCATGCAATGTGGGGATTTGCAAATGTGCAGCGTAGGAGTTAGTACTCATCAGATGTTGGTGGGAGTTTGTGTTCAGTACTCTGTGTAGATCATGCCATGCAGCCAGAGAGACTCAGCCTGTGGCATCACTTGCTGTTTTGGATTGTTATTTAATTGCTCAGAATCATATTTGGTTCCTGATTCTCTGTTCTATAACCTTCCCATACGAGCTGCCATGGTTCAGGAAGGGAAGGCACCTTTCTCAGGCATCAGTGTCTTTTCTTTCTGGGGCAGGAGAGTCCCAGGAGAGATTCCCTTGCTGAGTCAGTGCTGCTCATCCACACTCTGCTACCCCATGTGAGTCAGGTACTCCTTCACAGCATGTCATCACCCATCAAGTGGCAGAAGCTCTGTATCTGCACGTCTGCTGGTTCTGGTGGTGCGTGAGACATCTTGTGTGGTGCAAACTGCTCCCTGCCTTGTGACAGCTGAAGGAACAAAAATAGACCTGGCCTCAGGTGAACCAGGCCTGTGTAGTTGTTGGTGTGTGCAGGCTTATAACTGGTGAAGGTGACACAGGAAGGGGAGAAGACCCTCTTGGTGCAGGACTTTTCTGCCAGTCTCTTGGCTTTACCATAACCCCCTTGTGTGTAAGCTAATCATTCAAGGTTCTGTGTGTGGAGATGGGAAGGCACAGGGAGAACTGGAAGTAGTGCCTGAAGCAATTTTTTCCTTTACTCTAGTTGTGAAGAAGCTGAATGAGCTTTATAAAACCAGTGTATCATCCTGCCACTGCCTCAACATGAGACTCCAGAGGTTCTTCTTGGACAAACAGAAGCTCATGGATCGGATCAACAGCATCACTGCGGAGAAACTCATCTTCAGCTACGCTGTGCAAATGGTAGTAACCACACAGTGCATGGGGATGGGGTTGGGACGGAGCACTGTTGGGCATTAATGGCTCCTGCTGGTGGTCTTAGCAGGTGGTTTCCCTCATGCTGCTCTGTGCAGTCTGTGGAGCCTGAGCAAGGGACGTGTTCGCACAGCTGAGGGATCATGCCGGGAAAGCTGGGTCTGCTCTGGGAGTAACCTCTCAGTGCTGGGTTGTCGCCTGCAGGTGCAGTCTGCAGCCTTGGATGAGATGTTCCACCACAGAGAGGACTGTGCACAGAGGTACCACAAGGCTCTGCTGCTGATGGAGGGGCTCCTGAACATCATTACTGAACAGGGAGACATAGAAAACATCAGTAAATGTGAGTGTTCAGTGACTTTTCTTATTTTCTCTGACTAGAACATGTGGGTTTTTTAGCTACATGGATCAGAAATTTCAATTCTCTGCAACCCCTTTTTTTTTCTTTTGCCACATCTTGGTGGACAGAGCAGAGATCCCTTGGCTTGTTACAGCTCCTCATAGCCTGGCTTCCTGCTTTTTCAGCAGGAAAACTGTTAGAAGTGCGGGTCTCTGTTCTGAGCCATATTTTGAGAGCTTCCCATGCAGAGCAATTGCACGCACTTTGCTGGAACTTTTGATGTGTGAAAAACTTGCTGAAGGAAGTGGTTTGGCCACTGCAGGGGCCTGGGTTTGGTTCCCAGCCGGAACCATCCCTCTGATTGCACAGAGCACTTGGGAATGTGAAACGGCAGTGGCTGTTGGGCAGAGAGGGCTGGTCAGCACGGTGAAGGCTCCTTCCAGCACATCTTTTGAATCAGATCTCATCTGTCTGGTTCCCCAGGCCTGGCTGAGAAAGCAGCAGACACATATTTTTCCCATCAGCAAGTGCTTGCTGCAGCAGTGAAAGCTGAGCTTTTACCTTTGTGCTCTCAGCCTGAGCTCAAATCCACCACAGCCATCCCAGCCCTCCTGCAGCAGCCCCGACAGTGTCTCTGTGACTGTAGGGGGAGGCCACAGCTGGCAGACCATGTGCCTCTCCCTCTGCTGCCCACCCACCGCCTGCCTTGGGCCAGAGTCCAGAGCGCTGCCTGCGGCTCTAGTGCTCCATGGAGGCAGAGTGCTCGGATAGGTAATGAGAGAAGAGATTTCTGGCTCACAGGCAATCAGTCAGT